>JAWPHD010017212.1:0-45827 GCA_037043455.1 Cyrtodaria siliqua | reverse complement strand
GGTCTTTGTGATGTTTGCGTAGTTGACAAAAGTGAATACAGCTGGTTTTAGATTTAAAAAAATTAAAAACATTTTCATCAGACCAGGTCTGAAGTTTATTGAGACATTGTTATAATTGTCTCTCGATAGTATTCCTGTTTTTTCACGATAACATATAACAAAGTCGTCAACATATAGAGAACAATCCATACCTGCATCGATGCATTTTACTATACTGTTAATCTTTATATTAAAAAGCGTGACGGATATGATGCCCTGTGGAAAACTCATCTCCTGTTCATGAATATCAGAGAGGGTTGAACCCATTTGGACACGAAATTGTCTATGATCTAAGAATTTATCTATAAAAATAGGTAATCGGCCTCTAAGACCAAGGTCATGAAGCTCATTCATAATACCGTTCTTCCTTGCAGTATCATAAGCTTTCTCCAAGTCAAAAAATACACCGACTAGATGTTCTTTTTTTATGAAAGCTTCCCGAATAAACGATTCAAATCGAATAAGATTGTCTGTTGTGCCTCGTTGGCGCCGGAATCCACTTTGATACTTTGTTATCAGTTTATTGGACTCCAGGTACCAAGCGAGTCTCTCATTAATCATTCGTTCCACGGTTTTACATAAACAACTCGTTAAAGCGATCCTTTCCAGGTTTGGGGACTGGAATAACGAATGCTTCCCGTCACCCAAACATTATTAAATATGTCAAGAAGAGTAGAGAGACCGGATTCAGGTAATGTTTGTAATTGATAATGGATATCATCAGGACCAGCTGAAGTATCATGAGCCTTTTTCGAAGTTCTTTGAGAGTGAATAGTTTATTGTATTTCTCCAAGTTTTTCGACTTGAAGTTCAGCTTTTTCTGTTCTTTTAGTTTCTTATTTTTCAGAAAATGTGGTTGACAATTTTCAGAAGAAGAATTTTTTGAAACAGTTTCTGCCAAAGTGTTTGTAATATCTTTGACAGATGTTATAGCTCCATTATCTGTTTTAAAATGATTTACAGACTGAACTAGAATTACCTTTACCATTTATTGTCCGGACCATGTCCCATGTCTTCTTAAGAGATGAGAGAATTCAGCCTAGAGACGTAAGATCTCCAGGATTTCCTCTTGCTACCCTTAATAGTACGACTGGCTTTCGCACGAAAATAAAGTTATCTAAATTTGTTTGAGTTGGCCGCATGTTAAAATTATTTAACGTAGCTTTACAATCGCTGACTGCCTTTTTGCAGTCATCGTCGTACCATGGTTTATGTGGGCGTTTTGGATTTGCCGAAGTTTTTGGAATAGTTTGATCAGCTATATCGTGAAGAGTTTTAGTAAAAAGAGCAGTTGCGTCTTCGACATCCTCGAAAACGGAAGATTTTAATTGTTCCTCACAAAAAGATTGAAACGTAGTCCAATCTGCCTTGCGAAGTTTCCATCGTTGCGTTTTTTCGAGAAGTGGATGGCCGATATTTTCAAGAAATATGGGGAAGTGGTCACTTCCACAGAGGTCGTCTTCAACACTCCACGAACAATTCATCAAAAGCGTTGAATCGCATATTGTTAAATCAATGGAAGAATGAGAGCCTGTAGCAGAATGTAAATAAGTGTGTGACTTATTATCATTAAAAAGACACAAAGTGTTTTTGGCTAAGAAATCCTCAATTTTCTTGCCCCTATCGTCTACACCTCCACAACCCAAGATGCAGCCGTGTGCACCAAAACCACCCAAGAGCATAAAAGGCGATGGCAATTGTGCAACTAGGTAACCCAGATCTCCAGGGTCTAGTAAAGAACCAGGTGGCAAATATAAGGAACACACTGCTACAACTCTGTGCATCGTAACACTGACCGCAACAGCCCGCAAACCCGCTCCCAACGCAACAGGTCCGCGAGGAATACTTCGACCCACGACCATCGAAACTCCACCAGTCGCTCCGACCCCGGCATCACAAATATGATTGTACAGTGAGCACTGTTCAAAAGATATCCCATCACCTGTCCTCAAGAACGCTTCCCGAAGACTAAAGGCAACAGGGCTGTGCTCATTCAAAACTAAGCCGACCCCACCATAATCCGGCTTCAAACCTCGACAACTCCATTGAATGATCCTATCAGTCTCACCCACTACTCAGCGCCAATGCGATTTTTATTTGTATTTTTGGCCTTAGATTCAGGAGAGGTGTTAGGAGACTGAAGCAGTGACATATCCACAGACGAATCCTCCTCCCCGGAAGAAGCCATCCGAAGTGGCACCCCAACCAACCCCTCATGAGAGGATGGAAGCGGCAGCGCAGCTGCCTGCTCTGAAACGTCCATGAGCCGCTTGAACCTGCCATGCAGCCCAACAGGGCCGCCAGACACCCCTGACCGCTCCTCGCGCTCCCCAGCCGGAAAAGCACCAGGCCCTCTAACCTCCCCAGCTGGAGCAGCACTAGGCCCTCCAACCGAAGAAGCACCAGACTTCACCGCCAGAGCCCGCCGATCCTGTGCCTGATCCAAATGAAAAAGTTTGACTAGGTGAAAAATCCAGCTTTGGCCAGTCAAGTTGTACTTGCTGACCCCAGCTTGGACCCCCGACACCGAGGAAGCACTCCTTGTGCCGCTGCTGCCCCGAGAACAGATGCGTAAGAGGTCGGACCTGAAACTCTACACCTCTCCTCAATCAACATTCGCGCCTCTTAGATGTCTAAGGATACAATCATGGCAGATATAGATGCCTAAGGATGATGAGCAGTATATAATACCTAAGAATAATATCAGAGCTGATATAGTTGTTTAAGGATGAAATCATATCCGATATAGATGTATACGAATAATACAAGCAAGGTTTTAGGCAAGCGTAAAATAGCTGCCGAGAGAAAATAGCATTATATATGGGTAGGAACTGGGAATATTGTTTGACCTAATAACAGATCAAGTCACTTGTGTTAAAGAAATAATGAAAAATAAAATAAAAATAAATGTTGCCACGAGAAAACGTAAACATGCCACGACCGTTTTTTTTCTTACCAGACACTTTCTTCCCAATGTTTACCGTAAGTTCTTCTTACCAAACATTTGATTAAGGACCTTGCTTCGTTCTGGTCAAATCATTGATATACATTACATATTCATTACATATTGACTTGTGTAGCATTACATGCTAAAATTACACATCAGCACAGAAATACAATTGTTCACATGTAAGGTATGCGTGTACGTTAGCGTACATTACAATGCAGATAAACTGTTATTATCTTTAGACACTGATACCATGTGTAATCATAAGATTGCGTTATCAGAGTGCAACACTCAAAGCAACTGTTTATTGCTACCTGCAATTACGAATCAGGGCCGATATAGATGCCTAAAAGTAATAGTAGGTTCCAATATAGCTGTCTAAGGAATATATCATGGCAAATATAAATGCCTAAGAATAATATGAGGGCCGGTATAACTGTCTAAGGATAAAAGCAGGGCCGATATATATGCCAAAGAATACTATCACTGCCCATATATATGTTTAAGAATAATATCGGATCAAATATAGAAGTCTAAAGATAATACCAGGACCGATATATATGCCTAAGAATAATAGCATGGCAGATTATTTGATAAACTTGCGTTTTCTTTCTCCATAGTGTATCTCTTCTTTGAACATGTTGACATCCGCAATGCTGACGGTGTAAGTTGATCCGTACCAAAATGACGCGATGGTACCAAACTTCTTGTGTAGCATGACAAGAAACTCGGGCAAACTTCCAGCCTTTGCGATATCCTCCATGTTACCATCTCTAAATTAATCATAAACGTCCATTTGAACCGGGTGATATTTCAATGCATTGAATTTCGAGATATAAAGACAGGTATCAATACTCTATTGCTAATCACTGTTCCCTAATACTTCTATAATGAACACGTTTCTTTTATGTTGGATTATTCCATTTGTATTAAAAATGGTGCACATAATTATATAAATCAATATTAATGAACGACAACCTCTTACTTCCAGACGTTTTTACAAAAGTTAATTAAATTTGATGGAATATGAATTGTAATGTAATATATTTGCACCTTTAAAATGAAATCGAAACACATGAGTATGACTCTAATTGTATTTGCCTGACCAATAGCTTATGAAATAAATAGTATTTCTGTACCAAAAGTCAACCAAGACGTTGTTTCCCGCCCGGTCTAATAATTATAGATATACTATCATTAATTAATACAAATATACTGGCATAAAATGATGAAACAAAATACAGAAATAGTTTTGCAGCGGAATGTATACTCACCGAATCGATCGAGGAGTCAAACCAGGTACTGTCCCTTGATGCTTGGAAGTCTGGAACTGTATTTGTTCATAAATGTATATGTTTAACTTAATTTATATAAGAATCACGTTTTTTTGTCTACATTTAAATGTACGTATTCGCTTTTATAGTAATGCATTCTGAACTAAAGTGTATAAGATGTTACAATAATATATAATAATGTTTATTCAAATTTATTTACTTCTCAATTGTATTATAACTAGTAAAAGAGTATGATAATGGACCTTTGGAAACGGCCGAACACGACACATACAAAATATTGCAGTCTCGGTTTGATTGAGACTGTTCATGAACGGTAGTGAAATATGCTAGCTACCGCTCACGCCCTCTAGCCCCGGGTTGAGCAGAACTCAATATTCATAAACTCAATAGTACATAATGTTAACCATCCCGAAGATGGCATGCATATAGTTATAAAAACCTATATTTTATTTTAGTTATTTCGTCTTTACAAGTTTTAAAGAAAATAACGATTTAAAAATATACTGTTTTATCATCGGACTACGACATAAATAGGGCTTTTACAATCAGTTCACGGCCTTTAAATCAGGCATTCAGTATTTATGTAAATAAATCAGGGCAACACATTGCCCTTTATCTAGTTGTATTGCAGGTTATCATGAAGTCCTCCCGCTCTGTTAACCTGTTAATTCATCGTATTATATTTAATTCAATGTAACTTTAATTGATCCACTACTTTTTTTGAAACCATCTAATCAAACTTAAAACAATCTGCTGCTTTAAGATATAAGTCGGAGTGATTTGTTAAGCCATCTTATCGACGAATCGAAACAATGCAATGCTAAACAGTTCACTCGAAAATATGAAGAGAATGTGAACAAATTTAAAATTAACTCACTGCAGTCAATTTACCGATACGTGAAACAATCTCTAGGCAACTGAATTAATGCAGGACCAACGCACTCACTTCAATGATAATCGGTGCATATTCGAACCATTCAGTCGAAATCGATTTAGTACGGAGATTTCGATTAGACCTTATCATGCTTATTGAAAAGGATTTAAACATATGCTAAATTAACTAAGCATAAAGAGATCTAGATTACCGCTTAAACAACTAATCGATTACTGGACGTGTCGTCATCCCAATACCCGAATATCTATATTATACCATGCTTAGTTGGTACCAACTAGTGGTTGTGTATTTGGCGGTAAGACGGTTTTATCATATTTAGAATTTGCTAACTTGTGCAAATAAAGAGATGTGACGATCTCTTCCTTGTGAGTACTGCACCAAATCCAAGTCGACTGATCGGTTTAGTTATGTTTTGATAATATCTTCGTAATAAAGACGTAGTTTACAAGCAAAATCAGAGACTCATTGCCTAGATACATGTGCTAGGTATTTTGCATACGTAGTGTTAGTTGTACAAGATGGAGTCATAGCTATATGCAATTGTTTATACAGCAAGTAGGTTACTATGCCAAACGTAGACATATTCATTGTAAAAGCAAATCCAGACACTTACCAACGCGTATTAATCTATCATATCGTATCAAGACTATGCGTAATAGACGCAAAGGAAAACTACCGCTTCCGCCGCCAAAGCTATTAACTCTTATGGAAATACGGCACGTTAGTTGTCTCGGCCTGCCAAGAACGTATCATGCATCCACGTAATATAGCGTAGTGAAGAAATCAGAAGCGGACCGAACCTAGGCACGGTCGGTGTTAAGCGTTAAAATGGTTTGGACTCAGTGAAGTAAAATTATAATAATAATGATAAGTTTATGTTTTGACTCACCGTCTTCCAAACTAACCAAGCAACCATGCATGCTACTATAAATATTACCACATATAGAATGTAACCAAACATATTCATTTTCCACCTGCAAATTCGTAAATTCCAAATACTAAACTAAATCAAGCTCGTTATGAAATGTAAATGAAACACATTAAGCGTGACATCTGTTAGTCTGTTATCTAACTTGTTATCTCTCGTCACGTACTGATTTCAGTGTGTCCCAGTTTTGATCGTTGTCTCGATTGGAATACTTATACACAGTCAGGTTATGCTGAAAGTTGGTCTAAATCAACAAATCCATTGCTAATGTGTTTTTAATTATGACATCTCATAATAAACAACATGTTTACTATGTTATTGGTGAATGTGAAGTGACCATAAGTTTTTTGGACGGCATATAACAGATATTACACTAAAACAACGCTTATCAAAACGCTATCCAGGTGTTCGGGTCATATTAAAAAGCATATGTGCCGATTAAAGGTATAAGTTTATTGGCAGATTTTTAAAATAACCATGGTTGAATATGATTGTGTAAAATGAATTATGATTTGGTAAATCTTAATTCGACGCTCCAGTTTATGAGTATGCTCTGGCTTGTTAAAGCTGTTTATATTGTGTCTAGAGTTTGGATTCTTAACATATGTAAGTTATATATATAACGCTTGAATATATACGCTTGATTTCTGTGTATCTCGTCATAGCTAGGCGCCCTGCCGTAGTTCGTCCGAAGGTTGTCTGTCCTTGGTAGTTCACAAATATTTCTGCCCATATATAATTCTGCCTTGTGAACGTGAATCTCTTACGAGATCCCAATTTCGAAAGTTGCCGTAGTGAGTTCATATTCTCTCCCTTTATTATATATACCTGAATTCACAGTATCCCCAGATCCGGCACCTTTCATTGTCACTGTCTCAATATAACTGTGTGTGGTTGAACGCTTAAATGTGGCCCACTCATATGAGCTATAATTGTATGTATGTATGCGTCTATATGTAAATTGTGCCTCCAGACGAGTGTGTTATGATGTAGAGATACAGTTTATCAACGTGTATTGCAGCTACTTTTTTAAGGAATGAATATATACGCTTGATTTCTGCGTGTGTATCTCGTCATAGCTAGGCGGCCTGCCGTAGTTCGTCCGAAGGTTGTCTGTCCTTGGTAGTTCACAAATATTTCTCCCCATATATAATTCTACTAATAGTAGTGAGTTCAAATTCTCTCCCTTTATTATATATACCTGAATTCACAGTATCCCCAGATCCGGCACCTTTCATTGTCACTGTCTCAATATAGCTGTGTGTGGTTGAACGCTTAAATGTGTCCCACTAATATGGGCTATGTATGCGTCTATATGTTAATTGTGCCTCCAGACGAGTGTGTTATGATGTAGTGATACAGTTTATCAACGTGTGTTGCAGCTACCTTTTTTAAGGAGTGAATATGTACCCTTGATTTCTGTGTATCTCGTCATAGCTAGGCGCCCTGCCGTAGTTCGTCCGAAGGTTGTCTGTCCTTGGTAGTTCACAAATATTTCTCCCCCGGCAATAGGTTTAGAAACGGTTACATCCGTTCTTAGATTTGGATGTTGTTGGTAGGATAGCTACTTTAAAGATAAAAATCGAAACAGTGAACCGGCTTTGCTAAACAATCGTACAAATACTAAGAGGGTAAACTCTTGTCGGATATCCTCGGTTTTAAGGTAAGCCAATTGTACATTAAGACACCAGGCAAGCACAGTGCAGTAAATTTCAGAATGAAGCGATACTGATGCTGAGTCGAAAGAAATGCCCGTGTATAGACGGTTGCACATTGTGCAACATAAATACTTGTCTGAGGATGAAATTACCTCAGCTTCATCAAGCGATAATTACCTCAGACTCATCAATCGATGAGGCAGTCACGCGCGGTCCGGTGCAACTAGAGAGATTGGTCGTGTTGGCAATACAATCTGGTTCATACTAGTTGTTATCTTGTGCGTTGGTATATTAGTTGACTTGCTAAACCCAGATTGGTTACACCAATACAACATTTTAATGAGACGTTGTAATTTTAAATGGTGAAATGCAGTATATTCCGAGTGAAACGACAGGGTCTAATACTTGTACAGTATTAGGAGCGTCGGTTTTTAAGGACTTCATGCTTACTGAAAAGTACAGACATTTGAAAAATATATTTAGTTTGCATTTTTCATAATTGATAAATAACCATAATACATGAAACGGCATTTCTATAGTATACATGTATATTAGCCATAAGTACCGGCCATCCTCAAACGTTGTAGGCGTTGTGTATTAGATGTGAAGTTCCACTTTGACATCCTCTCCACGTGTCCATAGCTTTCAATAGTCCACACATCAACTATTGTGATGCCCTAATAAAGTAAGGCCTAATTAGGCCGACAGACGTCGATGTATTACAAGAGGCGCACAATTTAGGGAAACGTAGTTTTATGACACATTTTCTTTTTATTGTAATTCCATGAGCGGTGTTATTACGCCGCGGCGAGCCACGTATTGCACGAGACGGATATATGAAACGTGGGAATCTGTGTCTATTTTATCGCAAACAAAGTGAGAAAAATACTCTGGTCTGGGTAATACAGCTACATTGATTATTAACACGATATATACATTATGCACATGTATATAACGAAACCACAGACCTAACAGATCAAATGTAACATGGTATAAATATGTACATGCATATACTTGTAAAAGAAGCACATAGTTATGTTTTACTTATGAACACTACTGAACAAAGATACAAACTAGTAACACTGCCAATGAATTTTCTGCCTAGTATTAGATATTCATGAAACATTTTGTTATTATTTTTTAAATTTTAGAGACCCATACTGATGCCCGCTAAGCGCAATAATGGAAAAGCTGCTGTCTGTATCATGAGGGAGCATCCGGTACATAACTAGTGGAATCATAATTCATTTTATCAAAAATGCAAATCCGTAGTTCGACCCCTTCCCAATGCCTTATCATGTACAAAACATTCCATGAAAATCGGCTGAGTTTTGTTTTGAAGATCGTTTTATTATGCTCAAATCGAACGTTATTTTAAAATGAGGCGCTGTCAAAATCGTCTAAAGTCAGCCTGGTCTAAATCCAAAATCACAATGCTTCACCGAACTATGTGTTCAGAGACAACATTTATACTACCACAGACACTTATCTCTACACAGAACATTCTGATAATTAAACAAAACATGTCAAAATTGTCTCGATAGAGAAGTATAGATCCGGTATAAAAGCAGTCCTGTGAAATAAGACGAAAATAGTTTTGTCACCAAATGCTTATTTCTAGTTGTTTGAAAGAATAAAGGTGTGGAATTATATTATTCCTTGTGTGGTTTTATTAGATTACTCTATAGCATGTGGTTTGAAAGGCATTACCTCTTACATTACGTGTCATAAACATCTAATCAGTAAACCCGACCCTTCTACAGTTTATTCCTTTAGTATTTTGGTACTTATTCTGAACTATCAGATATTGTGTCTGTTCTAACTCTGAACTACCAGATACTATTTTGGTACTAACTCTGAACTATCAAATACTATTTCTGTACTAACTGAACTATCAGATACTATTTTGGTACTAACTCTGAACTATCAGATACTATTTTGGTAATAACTCTGAACTATCACTATTTTGGTACTAACTCTGAACTATCAAATACTATTTCTGTACTAACTGAACTATCAGATACTATTTTGGTACTAACTCTGAACTATCAAATACTTTTTCTGTACTAACTGAACTATCAGATACTATTTTGGTACTGACTCTGAACTATCAGATACTATTTTGGTACTAACTCTGAACTATCACTATTTTGGTACTAAATCTGAACTATCAGGTACTATTTTGGTACTTACTCGAATTAAAGAAACTATTTGGTACTAACGCTGAACTATCAGGTACTGTTTTCTACTAACTCTGAACTACTAGTTATATTTTGGTACTACATATACCTGTATTTGAATTGTCTGACAGAGTGGCGTGGAACTGTTGATTGAACGGTGGGTTTGAAATGCGACCATTCAGTTTCGTCGAGGTGTTCTTTTGAAATGTAAATCGGACGACCCATGTATCTAAGGCCGTTATAATGCCATTGGAATATATTCGTTAGAAAGAGTACCTATGGTAGGTTCCCGGATTAATATTTAACATTCTCCACGTCCCCTCTCTCTAGTGGTATGCTCTAAATAACCTGTAGTGTGTTGATGAGATATACATTTAACTCAACTGAATCATCTGGCTATTAAGATGTATATGTTCCTTCAGAGAATTAATAAACATGCTTACTGACACGTAAAGTAGAGTGCATAAATAAATGTACATGATTGTTTGCATTTCACCACTTGTACATGATTCCGATATTATTATCATACGCCCATATCGGTGTTTGAATAACCAACGAGCTTAAACAGACTCTATATTTTTTGTAGCATGGTGTACTTAGTAACACTGTGACGTCATAGTCACCGTACTCTAAATTCCAATATCTGGTATTTGTAGTGTGGTATAGCCACGCCCATTTAGTTACCCTAAAGTAAACGATTTAATGCTCTGCATTCATCAAAGGAAATTTCAGCGACCATGCTACAACATGATTTACACCATATATCTTCATACGTCAATAAATAAATGACGTTGCGGTTTTTAAAACGATCATTTAAACCAGTTAAAGAAGTTTGGCTCCAGAAGGAAATATGTTAGAGTTTGAACATATGTACTGAACAAGATGAGGACTGCCCGTGAGGCGTATTTGAGGATAATCATGTTGTTTGAATTGAGTTTTAAGTTAGGTGTTAGTACATGCTATAGGCCATATATGACAGTCGATGTTTTGTGGTAGAGGCAGACCACCGATTTGTCTTGGGTAGAACCAGTACTGCATACCTCCCGCCATTCCTAAGAATCAAACATTTATCACTTGACAAGTCGAGCTCCCCGTGGGATTTGATCCCGCATTAGTGAGAGGCGAGACAGTTCTAGACTCAGTGTAAATAACTCTCTGATTTGTATTCAGTGAAATTGTATACATGGAAACATGAGCGTAGACTAAATAAATAATGTAGTAATCAATTCGATCATTTAAAATCAAATGTACTGAGTTATTGTTCATAAACAATGCTGGGACCGCCTTCTTTACATTACTGTATTCATGAATGCATTAGGTTTTGGTTAAAGACTGCATATAGCTTACTTATATATAGAGGATGAACCACCAATCTGTAGTCACGCTGCTTTAGGCCGAACCTTGACAAAGAGCTATAAAAAAATAAATGCCAAATACATGGTATATCACAAAGAGATTGTAACTTATCCGGGCTAAGCAAACGTCAGCAAGTTGTATTCCGCAGATATGGCATACCCACTTCAGGTGATACAAGCATCAAGATCAGGTTAAAACTCCATTAATAACGGTACGGTCCGCAATAAGGATCACACTGCTGGTTATATATACTCAGTTGCAAAAGAAAGTGTACACTTTGAAAGTTTTACTTTACACCCTATCCTCTTTATCAAGCGACAGTCCCTTAATGATTCAACCTACAGAAAAACAAATGACAACATGATATTGGCATTGAATGATAAAAACTTTGGTACCAAACATAGCATATTCATTTTAGAATTTGACAATTTGATTATAAAAAACTTTTATACAAATATATTATATTAAATCTAAACAACAGACAGTATACATTTTCTTTTGCAACTGAATATAGTACACATATACGGGGAAAGGTTAACACTGTCTGAAAAAAACGTTCATGACAGGCGAAAACGTGCACACCGTATTGGGTAGGAAGAGGTTTTATAGGGAAAACCTTTCAATATATGCATGGTTGTACAAATAAAGTCCCTGATGTTAAAATATGTACTCACTCGATCCAAGATGTCTCGTGATCGTGATACTTGTGCGATGTCACTGTTTAGCTATTGACCCAATGTATCTTGTAGAGTAATATATAAAGGGCAAGTCCAACAATAGTTGGGCGATGTCATTCTTTAGCCAATATTGACACAATATATCTTGCAGAGCGATATATAATGGGCAAGTCTATCTAACAATAGTTGTTCACTGTCACTGCTTAGCCAATATTGACACAATGTATCTTGTAGAGCGATATATAATGGGCAAGTCTAACAATAGTTGTGTGATGTCACTGTTTAGCCAATATTGACACAATATATCTTGTAGAGAGAGATATCTTACAATAGTTGTTCAATGTCACTGTTTAGCCAATACTCACACAATATAACTTGCAGAGCGATATATATTGTTTGGGCAAGTCTAACAATAATTGTCTGATGTCACTGTTTAGCTATTATTGACACGGCCAAGTCTAACAATAGTTGTGCGATGTCACTGGTTAGCCCATATTGACTCGGGCAAGTCTAACACTAGTTGTACGATGTGACTTTTTAGCCAATATTGACACAATGTATCTTGTAGAGCAATATATAATGGGCAAGTATAACAATAGTTGTATGATGTCACTGTTTATGCAATATTGACAAGCGCATGCCTAACAATAGTTGTGCGATGTCACTGTTTAGCCAATATTGACACAATAGATCTTGTAGAGCGATATATAATGGGCATGTCTAACAGTAGTTGTTCAATGTCACTGTTTAGCCAATACTGACACAAAAAAAAGCCTGTAGAGCGATATATATTGGGCAAGCCTAACAATAGTTGTTCGATGTCACTGTTTAGACAATATTGTCACAATATATCTTGTAGAGCGATATGTAATAGGCAAGTCTAACAATAGTTGTTCGATGTCATTGTTTAGTCAATATTGACACAATATATCTTGTAGAGCGATACATAATGGGCAAGTCTAAGTAATAGATATAGTATGGTCTCGTTGAATTTGTTAATTTAAACATCGAGATGGCCGTAGCCCATTGAGGTGATTAAATTATCCAACGAGATGAAACCATACTCTATTTGTTTTGTAGCTTGTCCATTTCAGCTCAGTGCCATACTCTAACTTCCATTAACCGGTAGTTGTAGTACACTATTTATTCTAGCAAGTGCTTTTTCAATTAAACGATGTACACCTGTACTATTACAAATGGAATTTTCAGTGACCAGGCTACAACC
This sequence comes from Cyrtodaria siliqua, assembly GCA_037043455.1. Taxonomy (NCBI): domain Eukaryota; kingdom Metazoa; phylum Mollusca; class Bivalvia; order Adapedonta; family Hiatellidae; genus Cyrtodaria; species Cyrtodaria siliqua. Next base: position 32,627 of record JAWPHD010017212.1, on the reverse strand, counting down.
ATAGTTGTTCGATGTCACTATTTAGCCAATATTGACACATATAATGGGCAAGGCGAAACACTAGTTGTTCGATGTCACTGTTTAGCCAATATTGACACAGTATATCTTGTAGAGCGATATATAATGGGCAAGTCTAACAATAGTTGTATGATGTCACAGTCTATATAACTATTTAATTCCTTAGAAGTGAATTGTTAGAGCTATTTATCAGAGGGAGTGACTACTGACCCGAGAAGAGTACTATTGCACGAGGCGGCACTTACAATATTGTAAGTTAATATATCATATTAAAATATAACAATTTTGATTTTGTACTAATAAAATTAAAATTTGGAGTGTGAGCGCAAGAATGGTACTATTGCACTAGGCGGCACTTACTGCATGGTCACGTGACGCGTCGTTGACATAGATCGACTATTTTACGGTCGCGTGACGCGTCACTGACACAGATCGACTAGTGCACGGTCACGTGACGCGTCACTGACACAGATCGACTATTGCACGATCACGTGACGCTTTGCTGTTTTTTTTTATAGAGCGCATCAATGACAAAGATGTACTATTTCATGCTAAATTTACTATTGCACGGTCACATGATGAACTATTGAACGGTTTGCATATTTCCAATGAGAATGGTCAAAACTATTTAATTACACGTGATTGCTACTAGACCAATGAAAAACGCTAATATTTTATGATATATAATAACAGATTTTAGTTCATCGAGATATGTGAAAACGCTGTAATTGCACGAATGTGAGGCATGAGTGCAATTACTGAAGTTTGATTACTTCGAGATGAAATACGTTCTGTTATTGTCGACAAAATAACACATTTTCTATTTTATGCTTTATAATCAAAGTGTACTGCAGTATGCAGATTTTTTTCAATTTGACGACGACATTGGCTTAATATGACGAAATTGCTGTTTTTAATTCCCCATAACTTCTAAACTACATAACCGATTTCAATAATCGACGACTCGTTTTCCAAGTTAAGCTATTTCCTATCATTTCTATCAACTTTCTGAAAAAAAACAGTTTTTAAAAAAGTGACTAACTGACATTTTTCACTGTAAACATGGTAAATGACAACAATTCTTAAATACTTGATCAGTTTTAAAAACTATAGCTCATTTTCTTAGTTAGATTTACAGTCGAAAGATATATAGTGAACACTTTTTTTTCTAAACAAATAAAAAAAAAAGGTTTTTGATATTGAAAAAATGAAGTAGTTCCGGCAGTGAAAAATAAAACATGAAATCAGTGATTAACCTTCATCTCTATCGTAATATAACAAACATGCAAAACGTGAAGATTACAGGCGTATTTTTGATCGAGTAGGTAAAAATATATCCTCATGTTTTTAGAGTCATGGTGTTTCCTAAGTTAGGTCAATTGTTATTCTTACATCATTACCTAATCAGTAGCGTCTCCGTGGCCGTCAGGGGTTAACGACGTTGCATGTAAACCTCGCCTCTCACCGCTGCAGGTTCGAATTTTATTGGGAATCTCGCCTTGTAAGTGAGGAAGTGTCGATTCTTACAGATGGCGGGAGGTTTACAGTACTGGTTCTACCCAGGAAAAGTGGGTGGTTTGCCTCCACCACAAAAAAATCGACCATCATATATATAATTATGATGTAAAACACCAAACAAAACAAAATAAAAAACATAATCAGTTAAGTCGATTTGCGTCATACTCGTTTACATTGGTAACTGATCACGTGCATGTTACTGAAAAGCAACTATTAGTAAATGGAATGTGAAATTCTTCTTCTTACAGGCGGTGGTAATAACCGAAGTTAAAGATCAACTGTTAACAATATACTTATATTAGAGACTAATTCCAGAGAAAACAAAATGCTTTCCATGAGGATGAAATTATGCATATAAAGTACGATCGATTACACTGCCATACATTGTTCCGAATTAAATTATAAGGTCAACACCTCGTGTCTTTATGTGTGGAAATTAAACTTACATTTCGATAGCAAAATATACATTGATTTGAATGCGTTAGATTGTAATAAGAATATATCAAAAGTACAGTACAGAAAGTATACACAAGACGGACGAGCTGTGAACGTAGTGGCCTACTGCAGTGAAGCACGCCGACAATATTAAAGTTCATGTAATGATTCAGACAATATCAAGACAGTCATGCTAAGAGTAATGTTGACAATACATATTTTAATTTCATGCTTGTTGGAAAAGACTTAACTTGTCATCCAAATTATACCACACGACAGGCGTATAGATACTCACGAGAAACCTTTCAGTTTTGAAGAGTGCGTCATGTCATGCCAAAAGCCAGTTACGTGTACAGAATGTGACAAGTTATTCACATGACGCGTCGATGCCAAAAATCACATGCACACACGGGCGAGAAGCCGTTTACGTGTACTGTGTGTAACAAGTCATTTACACTTAAACATAACCTCAGTAAACACATTTTAATACACACTGGCGAGAAACCGTTTACATGTACGCTATGTAACAAGTCATTTTCACGTAATTTCAGCCTCAAACATTACATGTTCAGGGTCTTCCACAGGATTTTGTTAAGGAGTAGGGGTTTTGCGCGGTTGACAAACGGGGATGGGCACGGGAAGAAGGTGTCCCTGTTCTTGCACGGATTAATTTTTTTACTGACCAGTGGAAAGAGGAGATTTGGCATACATCTAGTATCATAAGAAATGAAATAAAATAATGATGAAAAAACATATTATTTTGATGTAAATTTATTGTTTTATTCATCTATTTGTCAATAAAACAACAATCAGTCATACAGTTAACATTAACTGCATCACTCCGAGTCCCCTTCTCTACACATTAACTCATCATCACAGTGACTATCTCCTAGTTCTCTGTGAGTGCCAGTCCTCTACCGCTCTGTCAGAATCAAAATCATCCAGAGTTGGACCATCCATGCAGATTAAGAGAAGGCTGTTGAGAGGCGTTGTTTGACAGGTGCATTCGACAGGTTGCACCTGTGAGCTGTCTTCACCCTCTTCAGTGTGGAGAAACCCCTCTCACGATCTAAAAAGCAAAGTTGTTTTCAGTGTACAGTTAATATAAAAAATATGTAAATATGAATATTGTCATGATCTGTTGTTAATAATGATGTACATGCAGCTCCAAATAATTATTTAAATCATTTAAATCACAAACTCTTTTAACACTAAGTGTGACTGTCCTAGTAACAAATGTATCCATAATTCAATTCACTATGAAATCTATTGCACTGAATACATTTTATAAACACAAATTAAGTAAAATAACAATTATTTGAGACATAACTAATTGTTAAAAAAAACAGACAGACAATAAAACAATTCAATTACTTACCATAATTATTATATAGCCGCCCTTTATTATCATCATTCTGTTAACATCTGCTTAATTACACCAATTAAATCATTTATCCCTAACTGGACCAATAACCTCAAACACCATCTCAAACGGCTGCCGACTATCAAAACAATAAACAACATGTCACTAACCTTTAATCCAATGTGGTCTACATGTTTGTATTTCACAGCTGTTAGTATTATACAGCTACTGACCCACTTTATAGACAGATACCGGAGTCGCCTGATTGCATACACAATTTATAGACGGTGTACTTAGTTTTTGTTTAGGAAACCAAAGAGATAGCGCATTAACATCAAAGGATAGCGGCTCAATTAAGGCATAGTGGGACATGCCATTTTGGAATTAAGGAGTAGCGGGTGCGCTACGCTTAAGACCTTGATGTTAATACACACTGGAGAGAAGCCGCATACATGTACAGACTGTAGTAGATCATTCACACATTTAGGAAGTCTCAAGAGACACATGTTAATACACACAGGTGAGAAGCCACATACATGTACAGACTGTGATACATCATTCATGCAACTAAGAGGTCTGTAGTAGATCATTCACAAAACTAGGACATCTCAATATGCACACTGGAGAGAAACGACATACATGTACGAACTGTAGTAGATCATTCACACGGATCTCAATAGACATATGCTAATACACAATGGAGAGAAGCCACATCATTCCGACAACTAGGATGTCTCAATCAACACATGTAAATGTCTTCTCTCCTGTGTGTATTAACATGTGTTTATTTGATTTCTAGTTTAGTGCATGTTTAATCACATACTGGACACATGTTAATACACACTGGCGAGAAGCCGCATACGTGTACAGTATGTGATAAAACATGCACTAAACTAGAAATCAAAATAAACACATGTTAATACACACAGGAGAGAAGACATTTACATGTAAGATATGTAACAAGAACGTCAGACATCGAGTAAGTTTCAATAGTCACATGTTAAAACACACCGGAGATAAGCCGTATTTTTGTATAGTATGTACCAAGACATTTACTCACCAAGAAAGTCTCAGTAAGCACATATTAATACATACTGTATGAAAGCCGTTAACGTGTACACTAGGTAAAAGTCATTCACACAGGGAGGGAGTCTCCATACACATATGATTTTACATACACATATGGTGTATATACTCGCTGCATACTAAAGGCTAGACTTGTCAGGTGTGTAAACGAGTACTTGCCAGCACATTACCCACATGCTTTTTCACGCCGGCGAGAAGTTAAGTGTAGGAAATTTGATATAGCATTGATACACTCTCAAAACAGATGGTAGTAAATACTTGTGAAATACTGTTAACAAGCATCCAGTGTGAACCATCATTGGAATGATCGGAGCAATTCAAATTACACAGTCGTGCCTGGTTTGAAGCTGCGTACAGGCCGGTATCATAATATACAAGTGAATATGGCGACTTTTAGCTGATCACTGTACTGTCTATAGTCATACACGAGTATGAAAATGTAATACCCAATACATAGTCTTATTTAACTGAAACTTGTTACAGCTTTTTATTGATTCAGATTTGAAATCAGTCGGTTCGTTATTCAAAAATGCTTCATCCTACGCAAAATTATCTGTTGTTAACTAAATATTTACCCACAGTGTTATTATACAACATCGGCACAGTAGAGATTAGACAGATACTGTATTGTTCTGCAGTGTTACAACAGATAACAGCAAGAACAGGTGGATATATAATCCTTAGAAATACACACACACACACATATTTCAAACACGTGAACTTCGGCCTTTAATTGTACTGAATGTGACATGGCATTCGTAGATCAAAATAGTCTTGAACAGCATATGGCATAATCATACCGATGAGAAAGACTAAATAAAAACACACCTGTATAAGTACAGCAGCGAAGCTGCTTTTAAGTTCTTTAAAGTTATGAATCGGACCAGTTTGGCTGGAATTCACCAACCATTCTTCAAACTATTTTTAGACTTGAGCTCAAGTACTCACATTTCGTTCAGAAATATTCCCATGACCCTCAAAGATAAACAATCGTATGAAGTTGCTATTTATTAGTATGTATCATCTTTATATATAACAGATTGTTATGAACGTTTGTACTTTACAATTTATAGAAATATTTGTGGTTGAAATGTGCATTCTTGGGCTTAAGTCTAAGAATATTCTCAAGAATGGTTGGTGAATTCTAGGCCTATATGTTTTTAGATAAATCAGAGTTGAATATACATATACTTGTACGTAAATTAGGTAGTATGAAATTTACCTTATAATTGCTTTCATTGTTTTATAGCTTATGTTCATACATATATAAAATACTGTTACAGTCCATATGGTTCAGTGGTTGTCACATATGGGCGATGGTTTTCGTTGATACAATAACTATTTACGATCATATGGCTGTAGATAAATCACAATTATAGTTCAGATGGCTTCGTTGATACATCGCTATTGAAATGCCTATGGCTGTCGTTGACAAATCACTATTGAAGTACATATGGTTGTAGATAAACCACAATTTAAAATCATGATTGTTAATCCCTATTGAAGTACATATGGTTGTAGATAAATCACAATTATAATGCAGATGACTGTCGTTGGTACACCACTATTGACGTACATATGGTTTTTGGTTAATCACTACCGAAGTACATACGGTTGCCTATAAATCACTTCGCCTCTCACCGCTGCGGGTTCGAATCCCACTGGGAGCTCGACTTGTAAGTGAAAAAAAGTCCATCTTTACGGATGGCGGGAGGTATACAGTACTGGTTCTACCAAGGAAAAGTGGGTGGTCTGCCTCCACCACAAAGAAATCGACCGTCATATATAACCTTATATGTGTTGAAAGTGGCGTAAAACACCATACAAACAAACCAAACAAACAAATATAAACTACTATTGAAGTACATATGGTTGTAGATAAATCTTAATTAAATGTCAGCTGGTTGTCGTAGATGCAGCACAATTGAAGTACATTTAGATAAATACATATGTAGATACGTCACTATTGAAATACAAGTTGTTGTCAATAAAGCACAGTAGAAATAGGGACTGGTTTTCGCTTATAAGTAGATAAGAAATAGTACAGGAAAAGTAACATTCATGGATGACTGTCAACTAATCACAATCGAAACAAATATATTTTACTTTTAAATTAGTTCATTCACACTTGAGAGGATTTGGACTTTTGTGACACTAGATGCTGTGTATGAATGTTGTCAGATGTCGAACCATTTCTGTATGTTATTTACGTACTGAGAAGCGTTACATGCTATTTACATATTGAGGAATATAAATGCATATGTAGCTGTATATAACTGCGATTGAGATGTCGAACATATGTTGCATGTTATTTACATGCTGTAAGGGTCATGGGCCTTGCCCCAGACATATTAGTCTGAACCAAATCTGTATCAAATGGACTGATTATTAAATGAATGCTGATGGTTACGAAGTAACCAAATATTACCTTGCGTTGAGTTGTTTGTTCTGTTTGTGTTATGTGTTTATTTAGCACACACTGCTTATCCATATTTGGCGGTAACTATCACAGTAAATGTATGTTATTTATTGTAGTCATCAGTTCGAATCAATTATCTCGTCATTCATTTATAGTCAAGCAAAATCCATAATCACTGTTATTCTGTATTTACCTTTCAATTTGTAATTATTTCCATTGCACGTTCCTGACAAAACGTTTATGGACGACAACCATTTTGTACTTGTCGGGTCAGTGCAGTTACAGTTCAATTCAATTTATTAGAACTTATTGCTGTACAATGATACGCTAATTTAATGCTTCATAATATTCTCCAAATAAATGAATAGTATTTCACTGTAAATGTAATTGGTCTTGTCCGTTTTTTATTTGTTAAATGAGATAGCGTTCATGGACTGTTTTTTGTGTAAGAAAATGGCATAGTTAAATCACTATCCTGACATCCTGCATAATGTTCAATGCTACATTATTGCTGAAACTTGCACATATTCCATGTTATCAAAAACTTTAGACATGATGTTCGAATTATTGTGTATTTGTTATTATTATTTTGCTTTCATGTAATATAAATGCGATTTTGATATGTTAGGACCGCACTGCATCCTTGCGTTTTTGTTCAGATAAATGTCATTTCTTTGATTGATGCTAATCCTGACAAGCAGTGATTGGTTGAATAACTTGTCGTCGGCATCAGCCACTATACATACTCAGCTGATAAGGTGATTATCAGCAGTTGCACTAGCGGCACATTCAAAAGTCAAAACATGCATCTGTCAAACGAATCTAAAAACAACGCACAGGCTTTAAAGTTATTATCTATTTAGATATTTAGGACTTTCATTAAGCAGATAACTTATTAGTTTCTTGAAATTACAGTTAATAAACAGTTTAAGACGTTTATTAAGACATTTATACAATAAATGGTGCAACTGTCTCATTGCACGCCAATGCCATCCTGACAGATGGAATTCAAGGGATAACTCATGTAACTGTTTCTTTGAATAGATTAGAATATGATTAATCGTCGAATAAACCGACTCTTACCTAACAAATCAGTATATAGAACACTACGTTGCTAAATGATTTACGAAATAACATAACTAACTCAGTAAGACACAGGGATTTCAGTATTGAGGAATATAAATGCGTATGTAGCTGTATATAACTGCGAGTGACCTACCGAACCATATGCTGCATGTTATTTACAAATTGGGGAATATAATGCATATGTATCTGTATATAATTGCGAGTGCGATGTCGAACCGCATGTTGCCTGTTATTTACACATTGAATACTATAAATGCATACAGAGCTGTATAAAACTGCGAATGAGATGGTGCATGTTATTTACAGACTGAGCAATATATTGGCATGTGTAGCTGTATATAACTGCGAGTGAGATGTTTAGCCATAAGATACATGTTATTTACATATTGAAGAACAAAATGCATATCCAGCTGCATATAACTGCGAGTGAGATGTCGAACCACATGTTGCATGCTTTTACATATTGAGGAATAAAAATGCATATGTATCTGTATATAACTGTGAGTATGATGTCGAACCACACGCATGTTATTTACATACTAAGGAATATAAATGCGTACGTAGCTGTACATAAACGCGAGTGAGATGTCGAACCTCATGTTACGTTACATATGGAGGAATATAAATGCATACACAGCTGTATATAACTGCGATGATCTGTCGAACCACATGTTGTATATAATTTACTGATTACTATAAATGCATATGTAGCTGTACATAAATGCGAGTGAGATGTCCAACCACACGTTGAATGTTATTTACATACTGAGGAATATAAATGCATATGTAGCTGTTTATATCTGCGAGTGAGATGTCGAACCACACGCATGTCATTTACATACTGAGGAATATAACTGAGTATGTAGCTGTATATAAATACGAGTGAGACGTCGAAACACATGTTGCATGTCATTTACATATTGAGGAATATAAATGCATACAAAGCTGTATATAACTGTGAGTGGGATGTCGAACCACACGCATGTTATTTACCTACTCAGGAATATAAATGCATATGTAGCTGTACATAAGCGCGAGTGAGATGTCGAACCTCACGTTACATTACATATGGAGGAACATCAATGCACTAGCAGTTGTATATCGCGGCGAGTGAGATGTCGAACCTCACGTTACATTACATATGGAGGAACATCAATGCACTAGCAGCTGTATATCGCGGCGAGTGAGATGTCGAACCTCACGTTACATTACATATGGAGGAACAGCAATGCACTAGCAGCTGTATATCGCGGCGAGTGATATGTTTAACCACATGTTGCATGTTATTTACATACTGAAGAATATAAATTCATATATTGCTGTATATAAATGCGAGTGAGATGTCGAACAGCATTTTATATTACATATGGATGAATATAAATGCATATATAGCTGTACATACTGTGGAATATACACCTGTATATAATTGCGAGTGAGATGTTGCATGTTATTTATATACTGAGGAATATAAACGCATATTAAGCTGTATATAACTGCGATTGACATGTTTAGCCAGATGATACATGTTATTTACATATTGAGGAATAAATGAACATTTAGCTGTATATAACTGCGAGTGTTTGTCGAACCATATGTTGCATTTTATTCACATATTGATGAACATAAATGCATATGTAGCGGTATATAACTTCAAGTGAAATGACGAGTCGCATGTTGCATATTATTTACATATTGAGAAATAAAAATGCATATGTAGCTGTATATAACTGCGAGTGCGATGTCGAACCATATTTTTCATGTTATTCGCATATTGAGGAATCGGCATAGGTAGCTGTATATGACTTGAGAGTGAGATGTCGAACCATATGTTGCATGTTATTCACATATTGATGAATATAAATGCATATGTAGCTGTATATAACTGCGAGTGAATATGACAAGTCACATGTTGCATTTTATACACATACTGAGGACGAAAAATGCGTATACAGCTGGATCTAACTGCGAGTGAGATGTCGAACCATATGCTGCATGTTATTTACATACTGAGAAATATAAATGCATATGTAGCTGTATATAACTGCGAGTGAAATGTCGAACAATATGTTGCATGTTATTTACATACTGATGAATATAATGGCATATGTAGCTATATATATATGCGAGTGAGATGTCGAACTATATGTTGTATGCTATTTAAATATTTAGGAATATAAATGCATATGTAGCAGTTATTTACATACTGTATGGGCCATGGGCCTTGCCACAGATATATTTGTCTGAATCAAATATGTACCAAATGAACTGACTATTAAATGAATGATAATGATTATGAAGTAACCAAATATTACCTTGTGTTGAGTTATTCGTTGAGGTTGTTTGTGTTTATTTAGCACACAATGTTTATCCATACTTAAATGTAATAATCACAGTAAAGGTGTGTTATTTATAGTAGCCATCAGTTAAAATCAATTCTCTCATCATTCACAATATAGTGAACCGGATGACGTCACATTGCGCAAAGAAGGAAATATGCAAATGAGGTATAATATTCTCTTTTAATTTTGGATTAGTTTTATTAAGCATACTTTTTTTTTCTTCCGAAAATAACCAATATTTGTATATTCCTAATTTTTAATTAAACTGCGCATCCAGATTGACATTTTATTATGTTACTGGACAGTCTTTATAATGAATTAAGCATGCCTATATAATTGTGAGATCCTTCTAGTGATGGTTCTATATTTTCACTTAGTTTTAATATGTAACAGTCTTCAAGAATACTATTTACATTTGTAATAATTGTTTCATTAGCTTCATACAGGGTTTTATAATGCGTTTTCGTTTCAGTAAGAATTGCTTCCTGTATTTTAATGTATTTCCCGATTTTGATAATAAAATCAAGAAGTAAGCATCGAAGCTTCCTCACTTAAAAATCGAGGTCCCAGTGGCATTCGAACCGTCAGCGGTGAGAAGCAAGGAGGCTGATAACGTAATGTTGTTAACCACTCAGCCACGGAGACGCCTGGTATGAAATTAAGTATACTATTATTTTCAATGAATATCATCTAAAATGACAACACTTGTCCTATAGCAACATGCTTTGAAAATGCGTTACCACATTTAAAAATACCATCTCTTTTTTAAAGCTTAATAACAAATATACCGCTTACCGAAACCAGTGGTGAAAAAAGTCCTTACTTTTTGTAATAAGATTATTCATGTTTGGTGCCTGTTTTGGTGTTAATGGGAATAAATGATCACGTTTTTGTTTAAATCATTGCCATTCCATATAATAACATTTAAAATAGTTGATATCACAAAAATGGTGTAAGAATCAAAGCAAAAAGCATGCACCATGACCTAAAGATATCAATTAAATTACATAACTTGGCGGTACGAGAATGAACAATCATTTATATTTTCAAAGTTCTTTTTAAAAGAAAATAAGTTCTTGTAAAATTTAACCAACGTTTCAGTGGGATTCACACACCTTTTTCAAGATTACACAACAATTAAAAATGTTTCAAGATTACACAACAATTAACGATTTTAAGTCACAACCATCTTGTTACATGACTGACATTCTGTTAATTGTTGTGTATCCTTAAAAACGGTCGAAAAATCCCAATACAAAGTTGGATTAAGGTTTATTAAATGGAACACTGTGCGATATCAGTAGATCCAATACTCGTTTTGGATTTATAGACTTTACATTTTGTAAAATTATATTCTTATTTTTCAGATCTCCGAAAATATGAACCAAAACCAGTTTAAATGTGTATACTACCTATTCACGTGCCTGCAGTTGACCGATATCATTGACCACCGCATAATAACACATCCCAAGAATGGGTTGCAAATACAAAAGCTAGTGTATCTTCGGGAGAACCAAAACAGGCAATATGGCAGTTCAAACATTTTACAGTTTCACCGTAGATCGTCAGAAGTGATGGCGCATTTATCTACTGTGATAAAGTGCGAGAAACAATATGAAGTTCTAAATTAGAAACTGAATCTTCTGTCTAGACTGAGTCTCCTGTTTACAACCCTCCTTCTACAATAGTTCGGTTTACAACATCGACACCAATTAATACGACCAAGATGTCGACAACGACAACTCTAATATTCAATGGGATGAAGCAAACTTGTATGGCGCTACAGTTAATAACACTGTTGATGACGATGTTGATTTTGAAGAAGAGGATCATAACGATTTATTTGTCAATATGTTTAATTTGTCTATCACTGAAAGTGATGATAAAGAATATGTACTATTTTGCCTAAAGTGTTACATAACCTTCAAACAGTAGACGAAACTGAGAAATACAAGTGTAATAGACTAGTTACGGACAAGGCGTTTTCATTAAGAAATATTGCTTATATATGGTTTCTTAAAAAGAATAAACAAACAAAAAACAAACTCATGAACAAACAAACAAAAAACAAACTCATTTGTAAAAAAATACAGTTCAAACAGTAGATCGACTTTAATTTTATTGCTAAAGCAAAATAAAACATAAACGTAGTTTATCGAATTATTGGACTACGACTTGCAACTCACGTCACGGAAAATTCATCTACTAGAACTCTATTAGAAAATAAACTTACTTTTAACGTGGTAGCGAATGTTGCTACATTCACGCAAACACTTTTTTATCTGCAAACCTTTAGATAAAGCAATCACTTGTTAATGAAATCAGACTACATATAGTTTTTTATTCTGAAGCGTTTTATTGAAGTTAGACTTGTTAACTGACAAGCACAAAAATCGGGAAATAACCGTACAGACAACAAAAAAAAATTGTTTAGCTGACTAACAGTACAGTACGTATTTGTACAGTGGTGGTCTTTAAACTTATTTAACATACATACATAGAACAAAATAAATGTAACACATGATCGTTAGGTGGACAAATCCCTAAACTGTGTACTGATTAAGGCTGTTATATTCAAACTGTTAAATTCATAAGAAATGCATGTATTTTAACTGCAATTATCGATAAAACGGACACCTGCTGAAGTGACTTTTCTAAAGACGCGTCTTATTTGTTTTTAACACAACTAAGCTTCTAATTTACACGGCGATGTGTCAAACACAATCCGATATCAATGTTGTATGGAATGTTTCTTTTTTAATCTGAATACTTAGCAGTAAAATAATAAATAAATACATACCTCCATGGCTCTTTTCTTTTGGAAGGAACTACCTGATGTCCACTGTACAGTAAAAGGACTTCCGATTCCACGAAACTGTACGATCTCATAGTGTGTGATTGGACAACATTGAATGATCGTTGTTTCAACGTTGATGACTATGGTTAGCCGTCAGGGTCATAACACTTTAGATGTAACGCGTATCAAAATTATGTTACGCGTAACGTAACTAACCAATGAAATTATTTTCTTATTTTATGCATAACATAGGCTTAAGTTACGCGTAACATGGGCTTAGTTTACGCGTAACTACAGTTAATGTAGCGTAAATGATGCCGTTCTGGCTGCCAGAGTCATAATATCCTAGGTTATGCATTAAAAGTTAAGTTACGCGTATATGGTTAGCCATCAGGGGCATAAGGCTTAAGATGTTATGCGTAACCAAATTATGTTAAGCATAACATAACTAATCAATGCAAGCATGTTCTTATGTTACTCGTAACATGGGCTTATGTTACGCGTAACATGAGCTTAGGTTACGCGTAACATGAGCTTAGGTTACGCGTAACTACAGTTAATGTAGCGTAAATGATGACGTTCTTGCAGCCAGGGTCATAAGATCCACCGTTACGCGTAAACGAAGTTAAGTTATGCGTAACTTAAGCCTATGTTACCCGTTACACAAGAACATCGTTTCATTGGTTAGTTATGTTATGCGTAACTTAAGCCTATGTTACGCGTAACATAAGAACGTCACATCTTTCAAATCTAATGATTCCTTCGATATAAAACATTATGACATGAACTATTATGTGATTCCTAATTTTGTATTTTGCGTCAATTTAAAAAAAACTGCAATACTATGTAACAAAAATGCTTGTAAATTGTCGTTTAGTCTGATTTGTTCATTTTTTAACGTAAAAATGAGGAATATGCATTTTTTCGTTTTTTGTCGGTTTCAATATTTCAACGAAAATTAACATGAAGGTCGACTTTAACAATTATTAAGTTTATCAAAACTTTTAGTTCGAAACATCAGCTGCAGGCTTTCTTATGATTTCCACCTCTATAAAAAATAAGTTTCATTACTTTCTTATAAGAAAAGAAAGTAAAAATATTTAACTTAAGATTTAGTGGCAAAACACACACATTTGCAAATAATGACACAAAGACAGATATTTACCCAAAATACCTTTATATGGTATGTAATTAATGCTAATTTTGGTTAATTTATAAAATCATCGTTAACACACGATCAAACTGTTCAATCAATTTTTAATTTCTTAATATTGCGATGAATTCGAACTTTTAATTCAACATTTATATGTTTGTCTTAAAATAAAACATACGGTCACATTTAAAATGCAAACACAGTTTGAAACAAGCATGACAGGCATTTAGTGTGATTATTTGGTTTAATGTAAAACTCTACGGCAATAGAAACATATAGGTTTACAATTGGAAAATAGTATGCACTTAATCATGCTAATTCAAAATGCAATGTACAGCAAACCGCGTGAAATTGGAGAATATTTTTAAATGTATACGTTTTAAACGAGAGTTTCGCATAATTAAATCACGCATTTTTTATGATAATCACTTCCGTTGAAAAACAACATCTTAAACAAAAGTGTTACGTTATAAGTTGAACACCTTGTGTAGACCACACTACACATTTAGTCTGAATATTTCGGACACATACGATGGTGTGAAAATGGTCAAGTGCAATCTGTACCAGATCATGATCTGTACCAAGTCAGCATTATTTCAATAATATCATCTTACAATGATTTCTCGATTAAATCATACGCATTGCCATAACGAATTTAAGGTACACTACCAATGATGTCGGAATATAACGATATTAACTCAGCTGTACTGCAGGGTTTAGATGATTTCATGTACACTCACCGTACTTTCTAAACAACCTGAGCATATATAGACTGTTATCGTTTTGACAGTTTGAGCCAAACATCACTAGGATAGGTAACAAGTCCATAAAACGGCCGAATGTCTTGACCTTCTACCAATTCGATCTTGTATGCTTTTAACAGCGTTGCCATAAGCACAGATGCTTCCGTGAGAAAGAAACTGCTTCCTGGGCATTGACGCCCTCCAGCGAAGCCAAATGGAACGAACGCCAGATTGGGTCTGCCCTTTCTATTTTCGAGACTAAATCTATCTGGATCGAACCTATATATAAAAATGAACTAATAATAAGTGTGAATTGTGCTACATTAGCCGAACTTATACTATGTGTTTATTTTACTGTAGTTATTACCTATGTATTTCCTTATCTTATAAGAAATGTGATGGGCTAAACCTGATTACTAGAGCGAAGTAAGGTAATACTTTAACTTTGACTGTTGAACGCTATAAAACACTTATGAAAGAAAATATGCTATTGCGAGTACTAGGAAGTCGTGAGCTATAATATATCTTACTTATTTGGATCTGGCCAGATATTTTCATCCATGTTTGTAACACCGATAGCTTGAATAACGGAGGTCTGTAAACGAGAACGAATACAATACATATACATGATGTTTAAATACGCAGTGTACACAGTTTACCTCACAGTTAACCTTTATACATCCATCACATCATCACATGCTTTGAAACAGTAAACTAAATGAACACACTCGCATACGAAGAATATCTAGTGCATTGCGTATCTGCATTATAAACAGCTGATATTGACATTATTTTCTTATTTCATACCCAGTTGCGTTCAGGTACCCCAAATAAATGCAGAACGAACATAGAACGAAAATTGAACGAACGGAAATGAACGCAGAATAAACGCAGAACGAACGCAGAATAAACGTTGTACGATCTATATTTTAAAAATGCATTTGCGTTCATTTCGTTCGTTGCGTTCGTTTTCAGCGATTATCGTTTTAAAAAACGAACGATGAATGCATTTTTTAAAATGCCTAACGCTTAAAACGAACGAATCGAACAGAACGAACGCAAATGCATTTCGCTATTTTGGATAACTTCCAGTATTATCTTTTGGAGTTGTTATTTAAAATTTCGATTTAAACGAAGAACGTTTTTCAATATGTTAATATAAAGAATTACACTGTGTAATTGGCGTTTTAGAACCGTTGAAGCACGAGTACACATTTACTTTATTTTTTACTGATTCAAAATGGGAAACATTTTATTTATTGTGTAGCACAAAATTTAAATTCAATATAAAACTAAAATAATGTTGATAAAAACAGCCGGTATATAGTGTTATGTTTATTACATTTTTGATGAAACTAACTTATATAAACCCGTAAGAAAAAAAAATCATCATGTGCACAACCAAATAATATCAACAAAAATACCCATTCTTGAATATGATCACATAAACATAAGTCGCCGATTCGTGATAAAAATCGCAGGGTTAGATGTCATGCGTGATTTAATCTTCAGAGATGTTACGATTGGTAAACGCTGAACGGAAGAACGCAAATGCATTTTCTCCGTTTGTGAATTTAAATGTACACATTATGTTGCGTTCGTTTCGTGCATTTAAATGAAGGCATAGTTGAGTTTATAAACGCTGAATCCATCCAAGAAAGCAAATTATTTGTATTTTAAAACAAATGCGTTTAAAAAATGAAATGCAAACGGAATGCAATCGCAACGCGAACGAAACGCAAACGGAATGAATTTTTTGGGGTACTTGAACGCAACTGGATCTGTATTTGATTAATAAAGACATGATATACTATAATATATTATTAATTACACCAGGCGGGAGTATACATCCTCCAAGTTCTGTCCTGCTGTCGTGGAATCGCAGTGCAAAAGGGACAATCCTGCTGTAGCGTAGTGTTTCATTCAGTACCTGTCGAAAATACCTGAAAATGCAGTAATTTAACAAGCATTAATCACAAAGTTTTAATTATGTTTCGTTCAGCCGGAATGTAAATAAGTGAAAAGTTCAAAGCTTTAAAATTACAGGGAATACTATTAGTTCAGTATATCTATAAAACAATGTTTCGTTACTCTTAATATTTATAGTGATGTGCGTAATCTAATTACACCATGTGTTAGCTTAGTGTACGCATGACATTGCTTAATTAAACCCCCAACTGCCATATAAAAGACGGAAGATGGCACTGGAGTAGCTTTCTATATAAAGTATGCATGTTTCACATCTGTGGTCCCTTTTTCAAAATGTTGAATAAACTACTGTAAAATAAATTATGACAAATTGCACAAATATCAATTCTTGTAATTATTTTTAAACAATCATTTGCAAAGTATATTGTTTAACAAATAATTTAAATCAACTGTCATTCAAACAAGTTCAATTTTCCCGGAGGAGCCTATGAGGTTATGACCCTTGCTAATACAGAATGTAAACATTTCCCACGTGGCTGTGTTTATCAACAACCGTTCTGCAGCAGACGGCTTCTGCTCTGTATTATCATCAAAACCAGACAATGTAAAGCATCATAATTTATTATTTGACTGTAAAATGTTAATTAATTCAGCATATTTAATTTATATAAGATATATTTTAAAATGTAATTACATTCTCAACTCAGAATTTGAAGTATTGAAGTAATGGTATATTAGGTCTAATTGTTGGTTTCCATCAATTTAAGAAAATATGTATCTTCACATTCGATTATCCCATCCATTAAAATTGAAACATCCTTTTGTAATTTCCATTTCTTCTTTTGTCATGATTATTATGTATCTTTTTCCCCCACTTTTCTCTGTAACAGATGCGTTCGTTTCCAGACAAATTGCAGAAACACAAATAGGCAACTTTATCAGTACCTGACTATGACAAGGCACCTTATCAATGAAACCAAGCCTGGGGTGAGTATTGTTTTAACATTCCAGACAGAATAGGCTCTAACATTTTAATCTAAATTAATTTCAGGTTGTCAACAGACCTTCGAAAGGCGCCAAATCTTGAATTTGTGTGGTTATAACTGTATAGGAAAAGTTTCAATGTTCTTTAAATAGTCAAATATAAATTTTGTATAGATATACATTATATAGAATTCTTCATTAATGCCCTATTACAATATGTGGACAAACGGATATCATTAAAGTACTTCAACTTACAAAATGAGAATAAACCTAGCATTATTAGATTGGAATGAAAATGTTAATAGAGGTTCACATCAGAAAGGACTGTCAGCTATAACGGACATCCAGAAAGGACTTACACTGTTCCAGTTAAAAAAAACAACAACAAACAGTTTCAAAGAAGAAATCTGGAAAAAGTGGATTAGAACGTTATACGTCAAATGCATGTTAGTTTATAAACTTTGTTATTACTATACAGTCGTCTGCTTTAGCGTGTGTAGGAACATGTTTACATCAGCTATTTTAGTTGACATACAGGCTGTGTGCAGTGGTAATTTGATAGGCCCCTCCTACAAATATTTACTATAAATAATGTTGCGGGTTTAAGCGATGCACAAATAAAGTTACATGTGACATGTTGTCATCATTTGTTTTTTGCACAACCTTTCATTGAGTTCGGTGTTGCGTATTTATCTCTGTTACCTAGGCAACTGGTCTATGATGTGTTTCTATATATTATATAATTAATTCGCTTTTTTCCTTGATTTATGGTAAAATTTAATTTATATTCAATAAAGATAATTCCGAAAGAAACATGTAATTGTATATCTTACGTGAGTTGAGCAATGTTCGCAAAGGTCATAACATCATCACCAATAACATCCATAATTTCGGTGTGAACTCTGTCCTGAATGTCTTCATTTACAGCCAAATAATACAAACACCATGTTTGTGCTTAAATATGAAAATACATCACCAATATATTGTTCAGATAATAGCTCGCATTACATGATGGACGTATTCATGTGTATTAAAGTGTTCTTTCTTGTAAATCTAACCCATATTTTTATCAATAATATCGTATACTGTGTTTATGATTTCGATCAAAATGAACAAATAAACATGCATCACAATATAAAGAATATTATAATACAAAAACGATTTACTTCTTTTGGCAGTGTGTATTCTTGTGTTTATTCGTCAGCTATTTCAGTGGGGTATCATGATACTAAATCCAGAAAAAGTAGAACCTTTGGAAGCAAAGACCACCATCCGAAAAAAGGAGCATACTGGGTTGTACTGAGTATGTTTATTAAATGTAATGTAAACATGCAACATTTGTAACGACACCTAGTACCAGCTTACGCAACTTTCTATTTAAAAGCCACATAAAGTGTGCTCAAATGATCAGTACAAATAATTGGTAGCATGGGTAGACTATTTACAGCTGCCACTCTGGACGAAACGAACGACAGTGTGAATGTTAATAAATACTGAAAAGGCAGATTTTTAGGAAGCAACAAACACAACATGAAACAATTATACATACAGCTGAACACACGGAACATACTTAGTACATAGACAAATTAAACTCACTTGGTGAGAATAACCCAAAAAATAATAATAAAGAAGATTATGTGTTGCGTTGGTGTATGTATGAATATAAAACTGCTTGACTAGAATGAATACCACCGTAACCCGTAGCAAGCCAAGCACTGATACAATGACGGACTTGTGACACACTCGCAGGATGATCAGGGCCTACACGGCTCGCTTCATATGATTCTGTATTTTCTCCAATGTACCCAGTAAAAGGGCCCCTACTACAAATCAGTAGTGTTATAACTTACCATCAAGCCCATTCTTTGTGGCTTTAAAGTTGAATATCGCTTAAGCCGGTGCTAGGAGGCGTGAGCGGTGCTGAACGTACATTACTACTAATGAACAGACTCAATAAAACCGAATCTGCTTCTTTTATCTCTTGTTTGTGTTTGTTGCTCCAAGGGATCCATTTTTTAGTATGTATTGACATTCACAATAACGTTTGTTTATTGCTGTGTGGCGGCTGTAAAAAGTCGCCCCGACTATAAATCGGTAGTGTTATTACTGACTAGTCCTTCGGGATCATCAAGCCCATTCTTTGTGGCTTTATAGTAGAATATCGCTTAAGCCGGTGATAGCAGGCCGGAGCTGTGTTGCTCCTAATATTATCCCTCATGAACAGACTCAAGAAAAACGAATCTGCTATTTTTATCTCTTGTTTGTGTTTGTTGCTTCCAAGGGGTCCACTGTCTATTGACATTCACACTAGCGTTTGTTTAGTGCTGTGTGGCGGCCGTAAAAAGTCGCCCCGACTTGTGTTTGTTGCTTCCAAGGGATCCACTTTTCAGTATTTATTGCCCAGATTCAAAGAAGAAGGAACAGTACATTATTAGGCACGGTAAGTGTACATTACAAGCACAGTAAATGTGCAGTATAAGGCACGGTAAGTGTACAGTATAAGGCACGGTAAGTGTACATTATAAGGCGAGGTAAGTGTACAGTATAAGACATGGTAAGTGTACAGTGTGGCACTGTAAGTGTACATTATAAGGCACGGTAAAAGTACATTATAAGGCACGGTAAGTGTACATTATAAAGCGCGGTATGTGTACATTATAATGCACGGTAAGTGTTCATTATAAGGCACGATAAGTGTACAGTATAAGGCACGGTACGTGTACAGTATAAGGCACGGTAAGTGTACATTATAAGGCACGGTAAGTGTACAGTATAATATACGGTACGTGTACAGAATAAGGCACGGTAAGTGTACAGTATAATAAGGCATGGCAAGTATACATTAACTTACTTGCAGAAGACGTATGTAAGCTGGCTGCTATGAACTGCATTGATTCGTCGAATAGGACAGAATCTGTATTACTGTAGTCTATCAAACGATCCAAGAAAAGAAGCTCCCCGTGCTTGGGTGGGTTGCTTTGTCGGTCTTTCACTATTTCCCTAATAACTTCTTTAAGCTTTTTTAGGTCTGTTTATAAGTAAATATAACATTTAGTTGTATATCTGTGTTCGTTTTTCTCCCAATAATCTAATGAAATAAAACATATTTTTCAATACATTATTATAAAATAAAGACATGTTTCTTAATGTGAACTGAGAAAGATACTTTATAGTTTCCGTTTTAAAACTGCGACCATCATTGCTCATTCAGTCCACGTCAACTACCACAACCACGAAGCACCAACTTACACTGTCCGGTTTCAAGATTTATAAAAAAGCAAATACTGATCTACATCTTGGTTCATACGTATTCTGGGACTTAATAGAGATGTATATAAGAAAATAATTAAATACATGCATCGGTTACCTCCACTATTACCACCTAATGGTAATAACTCCTCTATCCAGCCTAATGGTAATAACCATTATCCCGCCTAATGGTAATAACTATACTATCCTGCCTAATTGTAATAACTGCACTATCCCGCCTAATGGTAATAACTCCACTATCCCGCCTAATAGTAATAACTACTTTATCGCGACTAATAATAATAACCACACTATCCCGCCTAATGGTAATAACTACATCATCCCGCCTAATGTTAATAACGCCACTATCCCGCCAAATAGTAATAACTACTTTATCGCGACTAATGTTAATAATCCCACTATCCCGCCTAATGGTAATAACTACATCATACCGCCTAATGTTAATAACCCCACTATCCCGCCTAATAGTAATAACTACTTTATCGCGTCTAATGTTAATAACCCCACTATCCCGCCTAATGGTAAAACTCTATTATCCTGCCTAATGGTAATACATCCACTATCCCGCCTAATGGTCAGAAAATCCACTATCCCGCCAAATGGTAATAAATACACTATCCCGCCTAATGGTATTGTGGTATTGGATACACAAACTAATACTTACTGCATCGTCTGCCGTTTATTTCTGATTAAAACACTTAAGAAAGACTGTGATAGATTCCATTTAAATACCTACATCGGTAATGGATCCGCTTTAATTATTGTATACGCTTATATAACTTAATATTATCAGCATCGTTTTATCATTATATCTTGGTATCGATTCCAAGACGAAGAGACATAATTTGTCATAGAATGGCAATAATTGTTTCGACAAGAAAAAATAGTCACAAGATGGAACCGGTTGGGAGGAGAAAGGAAAATTTATGTTTAAAATCTAACCCCGTATGATATGTTCATGCATTAGAACAGTCGATTCAATCAAAATAGATATAAAAATCGAACAGGAAAAGTAGAATTCTAGGACGACAGTCACCAACAAACACACACTGAAACAAGAAACAACTATACAGATGAATAAAAGGCCAAATAAGACATCATAAACACAAAGAGTTTGACGATAGGGCCACTGCCTTGGAACGGTCAGTTTCACAAAAGGCCGCTGGGGGTTTAAACCAAGTTCTTGGGTGCACCAAACCTCAGACTTATCCTACTGTCATCCCAATAACGGGACAGTGTAAATAAAGAAATCCCGCCATGAATTATTCTCTAACCAACAAGGCAGCATTAATAGGCTATATAAGTAAAACACAAAGATGCTCGTGTATATATAAATACAAAAATAAATAGCCTAGAAAGCCACTACTCAATGACTTGACAGTAGCCAGAGCAACAAGAGAACAAACCACTGAAGGCACGACAAGACAAGATTGCAGACAAACATCAATCGTCACCGTCCTTTTGGGATTTAGGACAAAACTACAAACACAATAAACCTTTTTCTAATTTACTTTTAACTAACCGTCTAGAAGCATCTGATCTCTGGCTTCCGTTGGTGGTACTGTCAGTCTAAGCTGTAATTCATTCCATACCTAAAAGTATGTAAACATTTGTCAACATTATGTGTATGACAGTTCTAAGATCATTTCATACGTAACCATGTATAGCGATAATGTGTATGGCATCTAAACATGTGTAGAGATAAAGTGTTTGAAACCTTAACATGTGTAAATATAATGATGTGTATTACAGCTCTAGGAGCACTTTATACCTGAACATGTGTAGAGATAATGCTTATGACAGCTAAACCTGTGTAGAGATAATATGTATAACAGTTAAACATGCGTAGAGATAACGTGTATGACAGCTGAACATGTGTAGATAACTCGAAGATCAGTTCATACCTAAACGTGTATAGAGATAATGTGTATTGCAGCTAAACTTGTGTAGGGATAATGTATATGACAGCTCTAAAATCGTTGCATGCCTATACAGGTGTGGAAATAGCGTGTATGACAACTCTAAGATCATTACATACATGAACAGATGTAGAGATAACGTGTATAACATCTTAACATGTGTAGAGCTAATGGGTATGACATCTTAACATGCGTAGAGATAATGTGTATGACAACATGTGTAGTGATAATACGTTGAATCTGTTTTGAAAGAAATATAATTATAATTTAATTCAATGTTATATGAGAGATCGGTACAGATTACATACACATGTTTAGGTTAACTGACACGATATTTAAACATTACTGGTCAAATTAAATCCCTTAACGAAATGTTGATTTGTTTGAAAATACAGTTCGTGTTTTTTTTTGAATGCAGGGTTATGCAATAGTGGAAGTTGTGATACAAATCTAATTGTATTTAAAGAATTAAAGTTCTGAATAAAACTGAGCTTTCTTACCCGACATTACGTGTAATGTTAATAAGGTTAGTTGAGGCATTGTAATGTTTACTATTATTATTTACAAAGGACACATCTCATTTACACAAAGTAAAATAGGTAAAATATCACCTCGTCTATTTTAACTAACGATCTGAAGTTGTCCTCGCTGATCTTTTCTCCAAATAGGGCAAAGATGACTGACTTCAGCGCATACGTCACCATGTAACCATTAATGCAAATGTGCTCCCCATTTGGAATGGTGGCCAATTGACTAACGGTTTCATCTGCTACCTGTTGAGAGTCAATGCGTACCAGGTTATAGACCTAATACATGCGTTTTCTTGAGCATCTGCATCATGATGAACAAAACACTTACATCATATTGAATTGATATTTTAATTCATATTTTAATTTATGTCGTCCACATTGCCATCACGTTTGTGAATTCTAAGTTTACCTCTCATGTTTCAACTCCGGCATGTTGTCTTCGACTGCAATTGCGTCTACTGCGTTTCTTTTGATTTTGTATTGTGCTTTAACAAACTAGCAGTATAATATGCAAACGATCAAACACTTATTAACGTATTTAATTAAACACATCTGAATGCACGTTATGTTTAGTGTACAATAAGAGCACATTCAATATCTCAAATAAACTAATTAAGATAGGCATGTTTTAAGATAAGTATGTATTAGGATAGGTATGTATTCGTGCTATATACGTTTGGATGTTCCAACAATGTAGTTGGTATGTTTATTCTATTTATTACTTGTATGTATAATATATGAATAAGTTTAAGCAAACGTTGGTATAAATATCGAAAAAGAAATGCAGCATTCAAGGAATACAGTCCACCACAAACACAAATAAAACAATAGTTATACTTTAACTGAAGGCAAAGTATGAGAAATCACAATTATAAAAGCGTTTAAAGGGCTGCTGACACTAGGGATATTGCATTTGAACTGTCAGTGGCAAAAACAGTTTTAACCCGTCTTAATTTAACAGTTCTTAAATTATTTTTATATTTTAAAAGAAGGTAGCGGTAGCCTTGCTTGAGCAACCGTTTTATTATACACAAGTTACGATTATTAAAGTCTCAAACTGGACTACAAGATCTATCAAAACGAATAAGTTGAGGAATATATACCCCACAAGACGTTGCTTGAGGCACAGTCCCGTCTAAGCGTGGAAAGATAACTGTGATACAAGTGAGATAATCTTAATCATCATCCCTTTATAACAGGACAGCATACATGCTATGAATACATACTGCAAACAGAGATCATTTATAAGCAACGAACGCAGCAAATATAATAGAGAAGCAGACTCGGTTTTACTGACTCCAAATCCATCGTTGTGTACCTATTACATTAGAGATAGCGATCATAGATAATATAAAGTAATAAAAACGAATTTAAGACCGTATATAAATATCGGGCTCAGCGATCTCCCAAGATCGGAATGAATAATTGTTCTGATTGCCAATACGGGGAAATGTTTTACCGCCGCCACTCTGCATATGCAAATATATTGTGATATTTAAAAAGAGTATGGGAATTGAAGATCGCCGAACACGATGAACATAAAAGTATGCAGTCTCGGTTTGATAGAAACGTTCATGAACGGCATTGGTAAATGCTTATTACCAATCGAAGCCTCTAGCCCCGAGTTGAGCAGAACTCAATTTCTAAAATATCATTAGTACGAAAATATAAACCATGCCGAAGATGGTATGCATATGACGGTGAACATGGAACCTAAAAACATCAATGTAAAAGAATAAAGACATAACAAAATCAAAGATATACATCTGCAAACCTGAGGTAAATAAAGGTCGGCTTCTTTCAATTCCAGTAAATGTACGCGGCAACGTATTTCAAATACATCAAGTTTGCTAAAGTAGTTGGTGTCCCACCTATTTACCACGTAGTATGCATGAGAATGTTGGTACAAGCGAATCAAAGGAATCCGATGAAGTTTATTTTTTTATTTTTTTTTTAAATGTTTTTAAATATGTCTTTGTTATGATTGCAAACTTAAAACTAAACACTCTTTATATGACATTATTTAAAGTAAACGTTTTCTTACATTTATATAATAATTGTTAATGTGAACAAGATATAGATTGATGTCTTGGAGTATTGAACACGTGTTTAAATAATGATGCATAAATTAGTTTTATGGAAAACATGTATTACCTGTTGAAAGACTTGGAAATATTTTTCCATGGCCGAATGCGAAAATGATCCCCCGTAATGTTTACGTCTGCGGCTAGCTTCCTCACCGTTCATATTACTCAGACTCTGCATCCCAAGTAAAGGTAAAAATAGCTCGATAAAGGAAACTGAAATAATAAACCACGAGACAAAACTGATTTTGAATTTCCTCTTTCATACTATTTTTATATAAAATATATAGTAAATAAGCTATAAAAGGTTAAATACCTCGGTGTTTTGTCTACTTCAGTGGGTGCTTTCAATGAAATTGATGTTCGCCGGACAATCTTTAAAAGCTATATTCCGATTAAATAAATATCTAAAGAAATTTAGCGATTTATCCCCTAAGCACACATTCGATTTTTAAATATTATTATAACTATTCGGCCGAGGTATGGGGATTCAATTAAGGAGAAAGGACACATTTAGGTTTTTGTAAACGTATCTTGGGGTTAAATTAACAACATAAAACAGTTTCATATCCGGTGAAACCGGAAGACTGAATTACATAGACAAAAGGTATTATATAATTACAAAATAATGGTTAAAAATATGTGCAACTGGCAATACGAAATACATAAATATAGTTTATGATATGTTAAGAAATGAGGATGAAAGACAGCTAAATAAAATAATCTGGGTTTCGCAAATTAGAACCAAACTGGGAATTTATGAAATATGGCTATCTAAAGGAGCTGAAGATTGGGAAATGTTTCTGACTGTTTTCAAACAACGTCTCAAAAAGGTATTTATTCAAAATTGAAATCCCCAATTAATTGATTCTACGAGAGGCGCCCCACTTATATTTGAACACTATAGATATCATGACTGTCACGAAACTGCACGAGATTTCCGAAATGTTTGCATTGCATGGGCTAGTATATTACCAATACTGTAATATACATGTATTTCGGTCACTTTATATCAAGATGGTACGCCGTAAAATATGTGATAAAGTAGAGGGTATAGTTCTTGGGCTTTTGAGGACTAAACATTCCTACAGAAGTATTCAAAAGGCATTAAAATCTATGGGACAAACGATTTCTTTGGGCTCTATAAAGAATATTCGTGATAATGTTGGATTACAACGCAAAATGTCCAATTCTGGTGAACCTGTGCCAAAGTTTGGAAAACGTCCTACAGTTGCCACCCCTGACGTCGTTCGAAAAATCGCACGCATGATTTCGAAAGTCAATCCACCAACACATAGAGAGATGGCATCTAAGTTAGGCATCTCTAAGGGAACTGTTTCTGAAGTTACGTGCAGGAAGATGGAAGAACTTTGTCACCTCTGACGAGGCAATGTTTTATTTTGGTGGTAGCTATGGTCGCAGACGGGTTTGTTACATCCGAAAAGGTGAACAATGCAGTGACAAGTTTAAGTTTGTTAAGCGTGATGCGTTTGCCCGCGGTTTCATGGCTTGGGCTGGAGTGTCGTCCAGAGGCAAAACTGAAATTCGAATTATCGAGAGAGGCACAAAAGTTAATAGTAAGTACTATATTAACAACGTCCTGAAGCCATTTCTGAACAAAGATGTTCCAAGACTTTTTCCAGAAGGTTCAAATGCTATGGTTTTCCATTAGGACCAGCCAGCCATACCTCTAAACAGACCCTGCAATTCTTGAAGGACAGAAAGGTGAACTTCATTACACCTGAAGAGTGGATGCCTAAGTCCCCTGATGCCGCCCCGATGGATTTTGGTATTTGGGGAATCTTGAAACGTCGCCTACAGAAGCGAACAATAAACTCCTTAAGGGGGCTTAAAATCGCATTAAAGAAGGAATTGCGAAATCTGGACCAACAAACTATAAATAAGACTTTGCAATCATGGCCAAAACGTTGTATACTCATATACAATTGTCATGGATCACATATAGAACATTTGTTACAGTAAAATGATATTACGGGGTCAGTTTACAGCATTTTTATTGTGTTCAAATATAAGTGGGGCACCTCTCGTACGAGAGCTTTGTTTTATAGAACAATTGCAGTCTTTCATATAAACAATATCAAGACATGTTCAGCAATTCCAAATTACGCTATGCTTCCACAAGTCTGAGACTTTATTCTCATAGACTAGAGGTTGAGTGTGGTCGTTGGAGAAAGCCCATAAGGAACTGCAAACAATGTCAGTGTCTAAAGACGAATATCACTGTAAAAAGTATACAGAATTACGAATATCATAAATAAAACAATACTATCATGATCATGACTATTGAGGAAAAGAAGAACTACATGAAATTCGTTCAGTTATTAAATAGCAAAAACAAAATCGAATTTTTTGACTGCTGAAACTCAAGAGGAAAACACATCCCTTGTATTGACAAAATGTTTTAAGGTATTGCGTTTTCACATTTAAATATTGACATGTTAGTTACATGTTGTTGTTAACACTTCAAGATAAGGATTCATGCTATTGATTTTTGAATAAATTCGAAAAATCTCTTCCAATATAGATAACAATCAAACGCTTGCTACAGTGAGTTTACGGTTAAACTTAATTCTAACCTACGGAAAACTTGCTAAAACATATGCAGATTCTGCGTTTCATTACTCTCGTTATCATATATAGATAATTCGTTGGTTAACACTGCTTGTATTCTATGTACAAGTACTAACATTAATGTCATCCAACAAACATGTAATTGAAACAAGTTACGAATTGTCCTCCTGTTCATCCTATTCTGTGTTGCAGTGAATAACTTGTTTACATGTCGTGTGCTCGCATATAGAGCAAAACGGCATACAAATACAGGTCTCTACAAATACTCCTTTGTGACTGGATATCGTCGATCTTGTTTATATCATTCGAAAAACGATATCGTCTTGTATGCGCAATAGTAAGTTATTTTTTTTCATAAACATCAACAAAAATAAAAATAAAAATAAAAACATCAAAAATAAATAAAATAAAACAAAACCTACGTTTGATGTCCGGAGTAAATTTTTATTTTTGATCACATACTATTCAACACATGAACATTTTACCAATAAACTACGTCCTAGGTTTCTGTTATCATATCAGTCCTAAAACTAATATGGAAATTGATATGACTTTTGACACCTAGGGCTGATATGATGTTTTACACTTTTTTATAAGGTAAATGTCCTAAGTGTGAGGTTTGGTATACCCTAGAACCTGGTTTAAACCCCTAGCGGCCCTTTTTGCCACTGACTTTTCCAAGGCGGTAGCCCTATTGTCAACCCTTTTGTGTTTGTGATGTCTTATTTGGCCTTTGATTCATCTTTAAATTTGTTCTTTGTTTCTGTGTGTGTTTGTGGTTGACTGTCGTCCTTGAATGCTGTTTTTCCTGTTCGATTTTTATATCAATATTAAATGGTTCTAAAACACATACAACTGGGAGTAATTAACTTATAGGGACTGACTGTTTTCATTTACTGTGGTACTGAACGTGTTGTAAGGCTTTAAACACATAAACATATAAGAAACAACTTTATAGTGGCCGACCCTTTAAACAACTTTTTTTAGTTTTTTAGTACAATTACAAAAAGGTTCCAAAACGTATACACATTGAAGGAAAACGCTGTTTAGGGGCGGCCAATTTTACATTTTAATCAGTCTTTAAAGGTTCTAAAACCTTTTCATTGGGGTATGAAAAACATTTGGATGGTTTAAAGTACACACTTTAAACCACCCAAATAATGTTCATACCCCTATAAAAACCAAAAGAGCGCATTTCATTCCTTAAAAATATTGTATAAAACGTGTATCTTCATAAAGATTGCATAAAACTACAACTAGCGAAACAGTCTTGAAAAATGACTAGTACAGTTAAACGGCATGTAACAATGATACCTTTTCAGTTAACATTATAGTAAGGTAAGTTTAAATTTCATTGATAAAATTAACCATTTCACATACTTATGATGCGTTCTCACATTTTGACTATTGAGAAGGTGTGGACTATTTTAATCTCTAAATCATTAATACATTCAAGTACATGCTTATAAGTTTAAGACATGCTTTTTTTCATATCTGGCATGAACCCATAGCTCAACTTATATTTGCCCTCAAACTGTTGATGTCGGACAGATATAGCTGTCTAAGGATACAATCAGGACCTATATAGATGCCTAAGAATAATATGAGGACCGTTTGTTTAGATGTTCAATGATAATATCGTGGCAGATATAGATGCCTGAGAATAATATGAGGGCCGATATAGATGTACAATGATACTATCGTGGCAGACATAGATGCTTAAGAATAATATCAGGGCACATATAGATGTCTAAGGAATATATCAGGGCAGATATTGTTATCCTAAGAATAATATGAGGGCCGATATAGAGGTCCAAGGATAATATCAGGGCCGATATAGATGCCTAAAAATAATATGATGGCCGATATAGCTGTCTAAGGTTAATATCGGGGCAACTATAGATGCCTAAGAATAATATGAGGGCCGAAATAGCTGTCTAAGGATAAAATCAGGGCCGATATAGATGCCTAAGAATAATATCAAGGACGATATATATGTTTAAGAATAATATCGGAACAAATATATATGCCTAAGAATAATATCATGGCAGATATAGATGTCTGGGCAGACATAGATGTCTTAAGACAATATCTATACTTAATAAATTAATTTTCGCAGACATTTAACAAATATTCATTTAGTTGATAAACTTACGTTTTCTTTCTGAATAGTGTATCTCTTCTTTGAACATGTTGACATCTGCAATGCTGACGGTGTAAGCTGATCCGTACCAGAATGACGCGATGGTACCAAACTTTTTGTGCAGCATGACAAGAAACTCGTGCAAACTTCCAGCCTTAGCGATATCCTCCATGTTACCTTCTCTAAATTAATCAGTAAACATCCATTTGAACCGGGGGATATGTCAATTCATTGTTACAGTATTGCTACATATAAAGACAGGTATCAATATTGTCAATAACTGTTGTAACCATTACCCTGTAATACTTCTATAATTAACGATTTTCTTTCATTTTGGATCCATTACATGGTGCGAGTATTAACGTTCATATCCCATCCAACCCCTTCTCCAAGTAGCAAAATCGGTCAGTAAAGATTGTTTTCAAACATGATTTATTCATTCGAAATATCCGTTATACAATCCTGCTAGTATACGCTTTCCCATCGCTTAATGGAATTAAGTCTGGACCACGTAATGATTCCATTTGTATTAAATAGAGTTTAATTAACATTGTTGTTGTGATACGGGAAATAATTCCCGAGTGAGTGCGCTTGGCACGAATGAAGAACATGTGTGTATATTTATTTCTCAATAATATCAGACAGAGAATTATTAGATACCGGTAAAAACAGCTGGCATTTTGATATCGGCATTTTGATATCCCATCCAACCCCTTCTCCAAGTAGCGAAATCGGTCAGTAAAGATTGTTTTCAAACATGTTTTATTCAGTCGAAATATCCGTTATACAATCCTGATAGTATACGCTTTCCCATCGCTTAATGGAATTATTTCTGGACCACGTAATGATTCCATTTGTATTAAATAGAGTTTAATTAACATTGTTGTTGTGATTCCGTATCATGACAACAATGTTAATTAAACTATATATTATATATTCTGTGATGAATTTCTTTCCAATCATCTTTTGACACAAGTGTTCCCTTCATTTGTCACTCCTTTTGCGACAGCTTGGAGTAATACATCAATATCGTGAAGTCACTCGCGCTGTGTGACGTCACGATATTACTGCACAGGCACATGCTGAAACAGTCCTGCAGACGATGATGGCTGGGGTTCAGGGGGCATTTTTTGGTTGCATAGGTATTTCAGGAACACATTTCTTCAAATTCAGAAGTTCTTAACAGTTCTTCAACCTGCTAAGAAAGTAGTTCCTAAAATATAGCTACTGTGCTATCTTGTACAATAGAAGAGATAGCACAGTAGAGGGAGAGATATTTTATAGATTTTCTCATACTGGGAAATGACTATAATTCATCACAGAATATATAATATAAGTGGTGCGCATACTTATATCAATAAATATTTCTATTTATACAACGACCTACTTCCAGACGTTTTTATAAAGGTTGATTCAATTGGATGGAATATGAATTGTAATGTAATATATTTGCACATTTAAAATGAAATTGAAACACATGAGTATGACTCTAATTGTATGTGCCTGACCACCAGCTTATAAAATAAATAATATGTTTTGTACCAAAAGTCAACCAAGACGTTGTTCCTCCTCCGGTCTAATAATTAACATAAATATATTAACATCATGTAATACAAATATATTGGCATAACAAAGGTGAACAAATACAGAGATAGTTTTGCAAGGGAATGTATACTCACTGAATCGATCGCGGAGTCAAACCAGGTACTGTCCTTTGATGCTTGGAAGTCTGGAACTGTACAAAATTGTATTTGTTTAACTTACTGTACTAACAATGTATAGATGTTACAGTAATATTAAATAATGTTTATTCAAATTTATTTTGTATATAACATGTCTTCTCAATTGTAATTATAATATGTAAACTTCATCAGATAGTTATACAAACCTATACTTTATTTTAATTAATTCGTCTGTACAAGTTTTAATGAAAATAACAATTTAAATATATACTGTGTTATCATCGGGGTACGACAAAAGTAGGGATCTCGCAATCAGTTCCCGGCCTTTAATCAGGCATTCTGTATTTTTGTAAATAAATAAAGTCAAGACATTGAACTTTATCTGGTTGTATTGCAGGTTATCAGAAAGTCCTCGCGCTCTGTTAAGTTTAAACGTGGATGTACATTTAACATGTATGTGCGTGTAATGTGTATATACTGAATAGTGATATATCAGATATAACACTATACATTATCTTAAGAATGATATGTCGAGTG
>JAWPHD010017211.1:0-45840 GCA_037043455.1 Cyrtodaria siliqua | reverse complement strand
ACTACACCACAATGCTTCGGTGAAAAGAAACGTTTCCTACTCCGATTTTTATATTTTAATGCTTAAACATGTATGCTGCTAATCATATGAAAGTCTTTTGTTGTTGTTGTTGCTTTAAAGTTACTGTTATATTATGCAATATATTGATACTATACATGATTTCAATTATCACACACATATTTTAAAATATGTTTGGTTATCCAAAATGAATTTAAATTGTATATAAAGGGAGATAATTAATCTAAGGGCGTTGTACTAATCTTATTAGTTTCTTAATGAATATATAAATTATTCACGTTTTAATTAGCTGTACTCATTATTCTGTACAATACATACATGAAACACTCTGATTTTAATGTTTACTACTCTTGTTTTGCTGCGATCAAGACGGTTATGCACAGCCGATCACTTGGCACGTCCACAACGCGCACCCCCCCCCCCCCCCCCCCCCCCCCGCAATTCAAAATACTAATTGATTTTGTATTGTTCTTGCCTTATACCTGCGTGTAAAATAGTTTTAAAAAAAAGTCCCCCCCCCCGCAATTCAAAATACTAATTGATTTTGTATTGTTCTTGCCTTATACCTGCGTGTAAAATAGTTAAAAAAAAAAGTGTTCATTACCAATGGTGGATTCATCTTCACTTGTGAGAATCCATTTCACTTGCGAACACATTTCACTTGCGAACACAAATATAGTTTTTGGAAGGTTGCTTTTCTTTGATATAGTTTTTGGAAGGTAGCTTTTCTTCGACAGGATGCAGTCTACCACCGAATATTAGGTATATGACTTTGGCTCAAAGAAGCTAATCAATCTTCTAAATTAATTCCGTTTCTGTGCCTGTTATAGCAAACAGTAGATGACAAGAATACATTTCACTCGTTATCAAGTGTGTGCTTTCAAACGAAAGATGGTGACGACAGTACCTCTATTTTAATTCCAAGAAGTAAGGAACAGTCAAGTAAGATTTCGCATGAAAATAATCTATACATGAATTAATAACTACAATTACCTTTTAAATTAAAAGTCTACTACAAGACCAGTCCAACCACTTTTTGCTTTAGTAATTAATTTTGGAATTAATATCAAATACTTCACATGAGTTTTCCTGAGATCTATGCCTTGCCGAAACATGTCCAACACTCCAGTTATTGATATGAAATCTGATCAAAATATATATTGTTGGCCTTTTTCCAGTTCTGCGTCTAATACGATTGCATTGTATGCTCCCATCATATATCTATACAAGTCCAACCGATATGTCGACCATCTACACGTATATCAAGTACTGTCAGGCAAAGATAAACATATTCAGACGAAGGACCAGCAATTGATGCAATTGCACAGCAAGTGAACTCAGGTCTAAGTCCATGGAACTCCATTCACATTGTGTTCGACTAGCAGATAGGAAGGGTATAAGGTGGCGCTAGGCTAATAGATTTGCTTACATACTCTAATGTATATGCTTCTTCTACAGTTGAGAGTATGTTGGCTGGAAAGAGCACCACAGAAGTGTTCTTGGGCCAGCACCAACATTTGAAGCGCTAATGACGGTGCTTCTGTGTCGTTCTTTTTTTTGGACACATTTTGACAGATTAGAGAATATAATGGTTGAGATAAAGCATCCATTGATTCAGCAGATGACGCCACACAACTGAAATTGCCATATCAGGTAATATCGCCCAGGAAATCTCAGAACTTGGTGCTTACAGTTGTTCAAAGTCTGCAACATTCAAGTTCTGATTTATGTTTCTGGAACAGTTGATGTTAACCATCATTAGAGGGGAAATATCGGGTGATTGGGTATTACATCTCGCGATGCAGGCAAGTACGTCAGCATAACATTCTAACTATGCAAGATAGTTACCTGTATACCTTTTGGAAATGCTCGTATATATACTAAAAGACATGTAAAACGTTGTTTTTTACAAGGTCAATTTACCTATCGACACTGCAAAAATGGAACATTTATCGCTATCTGGAGCAACAGACCACTATTTGTGACTCTAAACGTGCATTTTTCCTGCAGTTCTTGACTGACCGGTTGCGACTCTGTTTGATCATTTTATGTAATTGGAAATAAAACAGTTATCAAGGTGATGAAGGTAAATAGTGCTTCTAATAGAGTAGCTATTAAAGATTACTCAGGCTACGACAATGCTTTTGAAACGGGTCTTTAGCAGCCATTTTCGTAAGACCCAAAGGGACGATGTGCAGTGTTTCACCATAGTTTAGATAAACCATGAATGAAGTTGTCGGATTAAAATTTATCTGTTTATCAAAGCTTCTACCATGATGTGAAGGCAGTTTTAAACTCCCTGTAAAACATGCATCGACTCAAGCAAAACTAAGGATGAATGCTGATAATTCAAACCAGGAGCCTGAGTTAGACATGGATGGGAAATGAGTGATAACGGATTGAAACAGACGTATTGTTTGGGAGAAATGGAATCAGATCTTCTCGTAACACATCATGCATTTGCAGCTAGCTGCAAACGGTCATGTTCCACAGCATCATAAGTTTGCATAAGAAACAACATGTCATTCATGATAACCGCATTTTTTGGAAGAAAACGGATATATTGTTTTTGAAGTAGTCCGCCCGTCACTCTGTCACGACCTGTGGACGGTTTTCTCCTGAACGGTTCGAGATATAAATCCGTCTTTACAGGAATTTTGATTATGTCAAAAGGTTTACATTTAAGATTAGTCTGCTACTTTTATCTCTTGTTTGTGTTTCTTGCTTCCAAGAGATCACCTTTTCAGTATGTATTGACATTCACACTAGCATTTATTTAGTACTGTGTGGCGGCCGTAAAAAGACTACAAATCAGTAGTGTTATTACTTACTGATCCTCTGGGATCACCAAGCCCAATCTTTTTGGCTTTAAAGTAGAATATCACTTACACCACTGTTAGGAAGCATGAGAGGTGTTGCACTTAACATTACCTCTCCTGAACAGACTCAATAAAACCGAGTCTGCTACTTGTATCTCTTGTTTGTGTTTGTTGCTTCCATCAGTAGTTATTGACCTTGACCGTCACAACTTATTTCGAAGTTTATTTCAACTTCCTTTTTTTTTTTAAAAATACTTTTGGACGGAACTCCTTCCAGACCATTCGAGGTAAGAAGCTGAAACGTTATGGGAGCTTGTTGAAGATGAGGTTGTCATTAAAGGTCTGACATTTGATCTTCATCCATCAAGGTCAAGGTCATGACTTAGTGTTTTGCTTGAAAATGGCTTGTGCACGGAAATCCTTCTAGACCGTTCAAGGTAATAAGCTGAAACTGAGTATGAAGCGTGTTGAGGATGAGAGGATGTCAATGCAGTTCTGAAATTTGACCTTCACCATCAAGGTCAAGGTCTGGACTTGAGGTATCATTGATATATCGAAAATACGGATATATTGTGATGGCTTCCATCGACTGGCTCTAGTTGAGCATTGTTAGTGTAAATCAGACGAACACGTTTGCAGCAAAGCTAACCCAAGCCCAGTACAATGATGCTATCGTATTGGGTAGATATGAAGGAGAACTTAACATTGTCATGCATAGCGAAGAGGAAATGTAACTTAAAAACAAAACATAACACTTTAACAATGCAAAAGATTAAAATCAAATGGAAGATGTAACATGTATTCTTATAAACTGTAAAAAGTTGCCATTGGTGGAAACATATGGACAAAGATATAGTTCACACATCATAAGTGCAAAGGAAGGTATAAAAGTCGAACAGGAAATTCACAAATTTGAAACAAACAACAATTACAAGGATATATTGAAGAAAAGTATGCGACACTATAAATATAAAGAGTTGACACCTTGGTACCGCATGAAATGTGTATTACGCTTACTATCGAATATATTCCTATGGTTCTTTAAAGTGCTCGGAGGATAGACTCCGATGCAAGGACAGCCCGGTTAACACTCCCGTCCGACGGACGCGGCTAAAGTCTTGCCTAAGAACACCGAAGTATCCTGTGGCATCAGTGAGTCTCAGACACGTGATATCCGGATTCAGAGTTTAACATGTTTATCCACTTGGTCACCGCATTCGACAGTACAGTGTTAAGTAGATGTTAATGAAAGAATGGATAACATATGTACAAGCTATGGATATACGTGGAACTTTATTTAACAAAAATGACACACAGCAATAATTGCTTTTTTGACAACCACGTTGGATATAATGAACATATAGATTACAGATGAGATAATAATTAGAAGTCCTTTTTATTTGGAATTAATAGAAGATAAGTGAGTATAAGCGAAATTAAAACACATCAAAAAACAAATATCACACGTGTTAGTATATAAACAGTATATGCATAAAAAAGAAATTAATACAGAGTGTATCAAATATGGATTATACTATGTGTATGATACTATGTGTATGATATACATATTTTAAGTGAAGCCTTAAACATGATAATACAATCGAATTGTAACTGAATGTATCTCGTTTGCTTTAAAATAAAAATGTGTTAATACGTTTTTTTAAAGTATTTGATTTTTCTTACAATACGTATTTAAAATCATACACATATTTGTGTGTTAAAAAATTAAATAGTTCAATACACTGATATCCATTTTAAAGCTTAATGTAGGCAAGTCATATCGCATATAATAAAACATAGTTAAATTTTAACGCAAACAACAAATATTAAATTTAGAAACATAATACATCTTCATAAAACTGATTTCCAGGTGTGTTTTGGTTTCACCATAACTCGTTTTAAAAAAGTTTTGTTTAGATTAATGTATTTTAAAACACATGTCAGATGCAGATTGTAATCAGTAACGCTTAATACTTCATTTGATATCAAACCACCAGTGATTTACCATAAAAGCGAAGCTGCATATGTTTGATATTTTTTTAATTTTATTATCTCTCTTTATGCATCCATTTATCGCGTCTGTTTCCAAAAATAAGTGACATATATGGAATATTTTTTCTATTGAAAGTTCAACAAAAAATGCCTAACACATATTTTTGCAAAATATTGCTTTAGAGTTGTTCATTCATCTCTTTGGTGATTTATGTTTAAAACAATATTTATTTGGTTTTATGAGGGTCCTGTATTTTAACCGTTGACTGCCAAAAATCGTACCACTTTGCGCAAGTAATTTCAACTGATCCTTGTTGGAGAAGGTTTATACTGTCCAATGGTATCATAGTTATCCATTTTCTAGTCCCAACAATTTTTAAATAAACGTCAGTTATCACTACAACACTAGGTTGTGTTAAAATGTTAATATTATATACAAAACGGTACCTCCCCACCCAACCCCGTATAGTCCGCCCCTGTTACCTTTAATGCGACGTACCACGTGACAGTCTCTTTTTACGATCACGGCAACACTCGGTTGAATGCTTAACTTGTTAATACTGTATAAAATGGCCGCGATACATACTTCCATTGTGGAGTGAAGGACAGACATTTAAGGACATGCTGAACATGGAGGACGATGACGGTTCAAGCGAAACGTCTGCTGAATCAGGTACGTGGTCGGGGTTGTGAGTTTAAGCTTTGTAAAGGCAAATTTACGACGGGACATAAATTCACGTCATTTGATATACATTCTTTGTGATTTGGATCTTAATATTACAATGTACAGTAGTTTCATTGACTTCAATACTAGTGTATCTGTTTTTTTAACCAGTTGATATTAAACGTTCGATTATATTCGTGAATAATTCATATATAACTGCATAACGTACTAGACATTTGTAGTATAACATACTATACATATATAAGTGTAACATATGATCACATATTATACATACAACTTTTTATTCGAGGGTCTTTTCGGATCCTTGCCAGTTTTTATAATTAAAATACAATTAAGCTATTCAACGTTGTAGTACATAAAGTTGTGGTACATGGCGAAGCTCTAGCACAGTTATTGATTTATGTGTACAATGTGTATATCGACATATTATAAGGACACATAAGGACTATTATGATATATAGTCGTATTTACCAAAGATATGTCCTCCAGCTAGATCTCGCGGATCTGTCTGGATCTTATCTGTACCGAATATAATGTCATTTGGTATGTATGGACTTAAGTGTCTGCTGTTCCATGTTTTCAGTCTTTGTTACAGCATTGTAACTGTTGCTTTATTGTTTATATTATTACAGTTAAATTGTTATAGTTTAGTCCCGTAGTGGTTGTTATATATAGGTCAGTCGCTTTAGCTGTCTCTGTGAGACATGGTTAGCGTTACACTAGTATTAGAATTTATTGCATTACAGTGCCTCTGTTTTAAAAGCATGTTGTATTGTATCCCTCAGTATGTTATCAGAATAAACATACGGATATTGATTAAGCATCCACCTAACTACCTTAGTCCACTTGTAAATAATTTGGTTGTCACACCGTGAGTGTCCAGATGTAAGGTACGAGATCGAGTGTGAGTCATAACTCACAGCTAATGTAAGGTATTATATCGAGTACATAAGGTGTACGAAAATTAAAAAGGAAGATATCGATTACCTATGTAAGGTATGATATCGTATGGTATTAAGTATGTACGGTAGGCTATGGTGTATAAAAGGTATGAATATGTGAGGTATGATATCGTGTATGTAAGGTATGATATCGTGTATGTAAGGTATGATATTGTGTATGTAAGGTATGATATCGTGTATGTAAGGTATGATATCGTGTATGTTAGGTATGATATCGTGTATGTAAGGTATGATATCGTGAATGTAAGGTATGATATCGTGTATGTAAGGTAAGATATCGTGTATGTAAGGTATGATATCGTGTATGTTAGGTATCATATCGTGTATATAAGGTAAGATATCGTGTATGTAAGGTATGATATCGTGTATATAAGGTGCAGTATCGTGTATGTAAGGTAAGATATATTGTATGTTAGTTATGATAGCGTGTATGTAAGGTATGATATAGTGTATGTTAGGTATGATATCGTGTATGTAAGGTATGATATCGTGACTGTGATTTATGGTATCGTGTATGTAAGGTATATCGTGTATATAAGGTCTGATATCGTGTATGTAAGGTATGTTATCGTGTATGTTAAGTTATGATACCGTGTATGTAAGGTATGATATCGTGTATATAAGTTATGATATCGTGTATGTAAGGTATGATATCGTGAATGTTAGGTATGATATCGTGTATGTTAGGTATGATATCGTGAATGTTAGTTATGCTATCGTGCATGTAAGGTATGATATCGTGCATGTAAGGTATGATATCGTGAATGTTAGGTATGATATCGTGTATGTAAGGTATGATATCGTGAATGTTAGGTATGATATCGTGTATGTACGGTATGAAATCGTGAATGTTAGTGGTATGTCATCGTGTATGTACGGTATGAAATCGTGAATGTTAGTTATGCTATCGTGCATGTAAGGTATGATATCGTGAATGTTAGGTATGTCATCGTGTATGTAAGGTATGATATCGTGAATGTTAGTTATGATACCGTGTATGTAAGGTATGTATGTAAGGTATGATATCGTGTATGTTAGGTATGATATCGTGTATGCTAGGTATGATATCTTGTATGTTAGGTATGATATCGTGAATGTTAGTTATAATATCGTGCGTGTAAGGTAAGATATCGAGTATGTGAGGTATGATATCGTGAATGTTAGGTATTGTATCGTGAATGTTAGGTATGATATCGTGAATGTTAGGTATGGTATCGTGTATGTTAGGTATGTTATCGTGTATGTAAGGTATGATATATGTAAGGTATGATATCGTGTATTTAAGGTATGCTATCGTGTATGTAAGGTATGATAACGTGTATTTAAGGTATGCTATCGTGTAGGTCAGGTATGCTATCGTGTATGTAAGGTATAATATCGTGTATATAAGGTATGATATATTTATTATTGTAATGGTGTACATAATGTATGATATCATGTAGGTAAGGTATGATATCGTGGTGAATGTTAGTATGA
This sequence comes from Cyrtodaria siliqua, assembly GCA_037043455.1. Classification (NCBI taxonomy): domain Eukaryota; kingdom Metazoa; phylum Mollusca; class Bivalvia; order Adapedonta; family Hiatellidae; genus Cyrtodaria; species Cyrtodaria siliqua. Next base: position 37,888 of record JAWPHD010017211.1, on the reverse strand, counting down.
TATCGTGTAGGTAATGTTTGATATCGTGAAGGTAAGGTATGTTATCGTGTATGTACGGTATGATATCGTGAAGGTAAGGTATGATATCATGTAGGTAAGGTATGATAACGTGTATGTAAGGTATGATATCGTATATATAATGTATGAGATCGTGTATGTAAGGTGTAATATCGTGTATGTAAGGTATGATATCGTGTTGGTCAGGTATGATATCGTGTATGTAAGGTATGATATCGTGTATATAAGGTATGATGCTATCGTGTAGGTCAGGTATGCTATCGTGTATGTAAGGTATGATATCGTGTATATAAGGTATGATATATTTATTATTGTAATGGTGTACATAATGTATAATATCATGTAGGTAAGGTATGATATCGTGGTGAATGTTAGTATGATATCGTGTAGGTAATGTATGATATCGTGAAGGTAAGGTATGTTATCGTGTATGTACGGTATGATATCGTGAAGGTAAGGTATGATATCATGTAGGTAAGGTATGATAACGTGTATGTAAGGTATGATATCGTGTATGTAGGTATTGATATAACCTTTCCCTCACCCCCCCCCCCCCCTCACCCCACCCCCGACCCACCCTCCTCATCCACTACCACTACTACCACCACCACCACCACCACCACCACCACCACCACCACCACCGCCACACATTGAATTTAGCATAACATTAAATTACATTGCGTTTTACATTGAATTACATTTTACATATATAGGATTTAAAATTGCATTGTATTGCAAATGCATTATATTACATTGCATTATGTACTGCATTATGCATCGCATTGCATTGCATTACATTATTACATTACACCCCATTGCATTACATTACATTACATTGCATTACATTACATTGCATTATATTACACTGTATTATCATTCTGTACTTCGAGCATGTTCGAAATCTACTTGACTTCAAGTGTCAGCTACTACTTCACATAAACTTTTTATTTATGTATAATTATAACGGAAATTAACTCGGAGATGAATTGTAATATATTTATCAATCTCTGTCTCTTTTATAAGTACTTCCGCTAGAAGCAAGTCGATGATTTCATTTAATGACTGACGAATCTGTAGCTAGACAGCGTTTTCTGAGACTGTCTTTCTGATGTTTGAGAGATGTTTTGGTTTAAATTATCGTTATTTTACAGACGACACAGACGACGCAGATGAAGAAGCTGTAGACGACAACCAGAGTATGGCGTCGTCGGCAGACGACAAACAGGGCATATCACCGCGGCTAAACCATCTGTCAGAGGGGCTGGAAAAGTTGTGGGTCACAGGTGCTCATTCCGATATGAAAATAACTGTAGAAAATAGGGTGTTTAATTGTCATAAAGTTGTTCTGTTTGCAACATCACCGTATTTCGACGCCATGTTTTCTTCCGGGATGAAGGAAAGTGTGAGTGGAGAAATCACATTTAAGGAGATGGAAGCTCATACGTTTGAACAAGTGATGGAGTACATATATACGGGAAAAGAGGTTGTTACTCAGGAAAATGTGATCAAGCTATTGAAAGCGTCTTCTCTACTTCAAATTAGGGCACTATGTGAAAAGTGTGAACTCGTTCTGGAGCCATATGTAGATTTAGAGAACTGTATTGATATCTGGAAACTGTCACTGATTCATAGCTGGGAAAAGGTGAAGCTGAAAGCATTTGAAAAGATTCTGAAACATTTCATGGAACTGAAAACGTCCGATGCATTCATGCGTCTTGATGCATACGAACTGATTCAGATTATTAAAGACGATCGACTTATCGTTCAGACAGAAGAGGATGTCTTGGATGCGGTTTTCGCTTGGGCTCGAAGAGGCGACCCAACTTCTAGGAAGACGAAACTAGGTAAAATAATCTCAAACGTTCGCCTAGGACACATTTCCGCGGAGAGGCTGGCCTTGTTGAAGAGTCATAGTTCACAAATCTCAGACGATTCCTTTGCACAGCAGTGCCTTGATGACGCCATTCAATTCAAGTTGCTGTCTGCTCGCAAGCAGGAAGCCAATTCTCCCGTTACACAACTCCGCCATTGCAGTCAGTTTTCCGAAGTTTTAGTCGTTATGGGCGGCTGTATGTCAATGCTCCCGCCCTACAAACGCTGCCATGACGTCCTGGCCTATAGTTTCGCCCAAGAAAAGTGGTATAAACTAGAATCGCTGCCATTTGATCCGGGTATTGAGTTTGCAACTTGCACGTATGGAAATGATATTTATTTAACCGGTGGTGGAAGCAGAACACAAACATTTCTTAAGTTCAGAGCAGACAAAAACAAATGGAAAATCGGCAAACCTTTGAATCAGGGCCGCAGACGACATGTGATGGTTGCGCTCACAAACGCTCTGTACGTGATTGGGGGATACGACCATCGTCTGACAGAGGGTAGTCGAATGATAGCAAGTGTAGAGAAGTATGACATGTGTGAAGATTGTTGGGACGAGGTTGCGCAGCTGCCGATACCAATTAGTTCTTTCTCGTCTGCTGTTTCTGGGGAGAAAATTCTGCTGTTTGGCGGTGAAAAGAACGATAAAACAGACACCGGTGCCATCCAATGCTTTGACACAAGAACAAATGAGTGTACCAAGGTTGCAACCTTGTCCATCATTTCCAAACTTACAAAAGCTGTTACGTCAGGAAAAAGGATATTTATCATATTCTTCAGTGGGAAAATAGTAGAATACAACTCGTCTACTAGTGGAAATGTCTGTAGTTTGGTGGGTTCTTTAGGCAAATCATTTAGGCGGATCCATTACGGTGCCGTCCAATACAGGGGCAACATTTACATAGTGGGTGGAGAAAACGAGGACACGTCACTAACGCGTGAAATGATTATTTTCAAAATGGAAAACGGTGAATCAGAAAAGTCAATAGTGCCTCTGCCAAACGCCAGACTGATAGATAGCTGTGTGAAAACGACACTAAATAAAAGGTTTCTAGTGGACGAAAAACTGGACAGCGAACCAGTAATTGAACCAGTACAATCGGAAGAGCCCCCTACATGATTTGAGTAACGAATTTGATGGCTTTAAACTGTATTGAATCAAACCTATCTCTTTTGGCGATTTACGTATGTTAGCTTCAACTATGCACTATTCTACAAAAGGGGACAAACTGTATATTCACTGCAATGCCGATAAAGACTGTTACCGTCTGCACTAATGTTGGATTAAAGGCGGCACATCAGGGTTTTTATAGAAGAATCTAACGTATTAAACATGATCCAGTTCATAATAAAAAATGTCATATCAATCACAATATGGTGTAGCACCTGTTGTTGGGGCGGAAGATTTTAATTGTTTATATATACATATATGTATTTTGAATTAAATCGGGTGTACAATTCTTAAAGCTAACCCTGATGCTTAACCTTGAAAATGATAATATATCATTATTTGTCAAACATAACGCCCACGGGTTTAGTCTGATGTACTCACTTTTAATAAATAGTAGGCCGTGTGCCATTATATGTTTTATTTAAGACTATTGATCCATGAAATGTTCATGTTTTTGTTTTTACACTGCGATTGGCAGATAACTATAAAGCGCGTTCTCGTACCTTTTCACAAATTAAAAATATGTCAAACCATTTCAAATTGTGTTTAGACGGAAGTTAAGATTAACAGTTCGTGATTTAAAAATTAGCACAGTCATTGCATATATCATTGTCGACTAAACATGAAAGTTAGAAAGTTATATATTATGGTTTTATCTACCATTGTCTTCTTATGTTTCTTTTATTTCAATTACTGCCTGCTGCCATTGTCTGGTATGATTTACACTGATGATAAGTGAACGTGTGGTTACTGGAGACTCTTGATATTTATTTGTGATACATTATTGGGATTGATGACTTTGCATACAAAGTGACAACTTCATGATTCAAGTGCACACAGTATGCTTCACTGCGTAATTGTAAACAAACTTAAACAGTAAAGCTACATTAAAGCAGCTATCCCACCATTAACAGGCACATTTTACAACACATGTAAACCCTTTCTAAACCTACTGACGAGGAGGAATTTTTTGAAAATCCACTCTATAGACAAAAACAGTTTTTAACTAGCCAAGCCAAACCCAAAACTGGAGCGCCGAATTGAGAGTAACCAACTCGTAAACTATTTTACGCATAATCAGTCGTGGGTATTTTTAAAGTCCGTGAAAAAACTTTTACATTCAATCGCCAAATATACATTATTATATGACCTGAATAACTGGATAGAGTTTTAATAAACGGTTTTGTAGTGTAATTTTGCCTTTATTTGGTGGGTTAGTTTGAGATAGAATCTAACCCGCCAAATAACGACAACATTACACTACAAAACCGTTTATCAAAACTCTGTCCAGGTTTTCAGGTCATATAATAACGTATGTGGCGATTAAAAGTATAGGTTAATTCACGGGTTATTAAAATATCCACGATTGAATATGGTTTCGACGCTCCAGTTTTGAGGTTTGGACTGGCTGGTTAAAGCCGTTTATATTGTGTTTATAGAGTTTTGATTCTCAATATGTAAGTTATATAAATATATCGTCATCAGTAGATTAAAAAACGGTGTGCATATGTAGTAAAATGTGGCTGTTGTTAGCGGGAAAGCTACTTTAAACATTTAACTCGCATGAGATTTAACAGATAGTAGTCCAGTAATGAACATCCGATAATAGTTTATATTTCAACATAAAAGTCGATATGAGAGTATATATTTAAACAGAGAAAGTTGAACATAAAACGGACTATGATATTGCAGATTTGAACAGGGAGTAGTCATGCATTTAAACACAATGCACCGTCAAGGGCGGTCTCGCCTCCCGGGTTCTTGTTCGTTCACAAGTAGGGTTGTGGTGGTAGGTGGAGATGTGTGAGAGGGTACGTTATAATGAACATGAATACACCGAAAGAGTATTCATTAAAATAAAAAGAAGGAAAGCAATAATGAATAAATCCATTTAGTCAGATATGGGGTTGGGTTTAGTATGAAGGGTGAAGTTATCCCCAGTGAATTATTGCATTAAGTAGCAAAACAATAACTTGTGCATACCATTCACAAAAACAATTACATATGTTGAAACATTGCCTACGTTTTGTTTTTATACAGTAAAGGTCAATGTTACTGGTGGGGTGGGGCTTAGTCAGAGGGTTATGTCTAACCCAATCAATGTATATATACCAATTTTCATAGCAATACATTTGGCTGTTTTAGAGGTATTCTGTAAATGTTTTAACTTCTTTTGTTTTTAAAGTCAAGGTCAATGTCACTGGTGGGATGGGGGCTTAGTCAGAGGGTCGGATATTACCCAGTTAATGTACATACCAAGTTTCAAAGTAACATCTTTGACGATATGTATTGGTGATATATCTTCCACAAAACTTGAACCAAACACACTGGAAAAAGTATCCCTGTATCTCGCTTTCTTCTTCGAAAGCCTTGAAATGCGATTTCAGATGTGAAAGGGATAGTCCTGTATGTAAACATAAAACTTCAGATGAGATTGCAGATCTGAACAGGGAATAACCCTATATTGTCATAAATGCAGCTTTGAACAGGGAAAAAGTTCTTACTTGGCATGAGGTTACATATACGGATAAAAATAAGTTTAGCAAGTAAATAACATATAAATACCGTTGCCCAGATTATAGGATATGTGTAGAAGCGGTCATGGGCAATATAACTTACATAATTATCAGTTATATTAAGGGAATAAGTCTCAAAAGAAATATGCGAAAACAATAGCAACATGTGGTAGTCTACATGTTTTACAGAAATTCAATACTTAGGATCTGATAACATTGCATTGGAGGTCACGTCAGATTGACCTTACGATTAGCCAATCATATTTCAGCCTACAAAATGTGCTCGGTATAAACGTAACTTTTAGCTTTTTAAACACAAAAAAATCGTTGACAAACTTAACACATCAACCATTATTGAATATTTGCTGAATAAAATCAAGATTGTTTGACGGAATTCAATAGCGGTACAAAAAAAAAGAAGTTGAACTCGTAATCCACACTCGCGGGTAGTAATAACAGAACGTCGCTATCAACTGCGCTAAACGGGCCAGATGTATTAATGCGTACTGTATAAAACCTAATGTTTCAATAATCTCGGTAATGTCCATGATTTTCTTCGTATTCTTGCTGTAAAACATGGAATTTAGTGCATTTCTTTGATATTATCGTGCAAACAACAGCACGACGACTTTATCTTTTTTTTCGGATACAATGTCTACGGGTTTTATGTGGATTTTCGTTTGTTCAATTCACTCGGACGGCACTCGGACATATCTTTAGTGCATATAAAACGCGCGATTTAATTGGTTGAATTTAGTTGATCTTCTCATGAATATTGATAAGATGAAAGGTCGATATGACGTGACCTCCAAGACAGTGTTGTCAGATCCTATAGCGGAGAATATCAAAGCGTAATTAGGATTTGATTTTAATGAGATTGACAGAAATTATAATTTCGCTCTTATTTCCATGTGAAGGGAGGTAATTTCACAAAAAGATGGTAAACTTTAGTTCCCTATATATATTTATAATGGCAAGGAAATTGTCGATTGTTTTAGCGTTTTTTATAACTTGAGACCCATAACAGTTATTTTATAATGTTTCTTCTTTCTCTTTACCTTATTTGTATTTTTTAAATGTGAAATAATATATGTTTTAACTAAATGGGAGATAACTCTGATACTTACATTGGAATACGAAAAGTAAGTGAAAAAGAACATCAACCTAAGTCATGCCGATGATTTAAGTTACTTCACAATATAAAATAACATTACATTTATTTAAGCTAGATGTGTATAAGGGCTTGCTAAACTTTATTGTTTTCAGTATATTTGTACAAGTAAAAATGCTATATTTGAACACAATATGTTTGTTTTATTTATACCATGAGTTGCCATTCGTTAAATGACGTACTTTTATAAACGAGAGCAACTCTGCAGTTTTGGGTTCTATAAGCACAGTCGGCATATTGTTATTTCGATGTAAATGGCGCGTTATTTGTAATGGTTAAAGCCACAGGGTGTGGTATCATATACCCCTATATATACTCAGTAGCAAAAGAAAGTGGACACTGAGTTTTGTGTAGATTTAATTGTATAAAGTTTTTTTAGAATTAAATTGACAAATTCCAAAATGAATAAGCCATGTTTGGTACCAAACTTTTTATCATTCCATTGCCAATATCATGCTGTCATTTGTTTTTTAATAAGGGACTGTCGCTTGATAAAGAATAGGGGTGGGTATATGATATCACACCCTGTGGTTAGCGTCTGTCTTGGAGGTTAATTTCTGATGGCGCAGTATATGTAAATCAAATGCACTTGGTGAGTATTGAGACTGTCATGTTTACCATCTTTACAGTTGTATTCTTTGGGTTACAGTCAAGTGTTATGATTTATGTTTAAAACCTGTTTTCCAGGTGGAAGAGGGTCGCCAAAAGAAATATTCCTCATTAGGTGAAAATGGTTGGTTGGTTGACTGGTGTTTTACGTCGTTTTCCACACATGTTTGGTTTTATATGACGGTCGATTTTTATTGAAGGCAGACCATTCCCTTTTCCCTGGTAGAAACAGTACTGTATACCTCACACAGCCGTAAGAATCGACACTTTCTCACAATTCGAACTCACTGTAGGATTTGAATCCTCCGCGGTGAGAGGCGAGGTTTCAAATTTAGCGTCTTAACCATACCGGCCAAGAGGCAAAACGAGGAACACGCTATAATCAGCAAACATACGGCTTATATACATGTATATAAAACAGTGTCATGTGTTTACATTCCCTTAATTGAATAGAACTGAATGTTGTTTAACGACTCGTCAACACATTATAGGTTATTTAGAGCCGCCAAGAGAGAGCGGAAGGCGCCAAGAGAGAGCGGAAGGATACATAGGAATCTGGAACCTAACTGACTCTTACTAGCAAATTCTTTAACATGCTCGGATGACAGACTCCGATACATTGGACCGCCTGGTTTGCGTCCCTATCCGACGGGAAAAGTGTCGTGCCCAAGAACACACCGACGAAACTCAGTGGCGCCGGTGAGGCTTGCATCCTGGTCATCCATGCTATCCACCGTTCATTTTACAGATATGGACAACTTTAAACGGACACAATATAATTTTGATTTGTTTAAAACTCGCGGCATCCCGTTGACTTTTCTAAATACTGTAGTAACGTGCTTTCTGTATTAAGAATAGTTCAAAGTAATTTGTGTTTATATATTACTAGCTGTTGATCAAATAGTACCACTAACATATTAAAACATTTGGTAGAATAACGAAGAACAATTGAAAACTCAAAATTTCATTTAATTATATGAAAAGATTTAAAGTCAAAATGATACTGTGTCACTACATCGAGGCAGAGTGATACTGTGTCAGTACATCGAGGCAGAGTGATGCTCTGTGTCACTACATCGAGGCAGAGTGATACATCGAGGCAGAGTGATACTGCACGTGTCACTACATCGAGGCAGAGTGATACTGTGTCACTACATCCAGGCAGAGTGATACTGTGTCACTACATCCAGGCAGAGTGATACGGTAGCAGAGTGATACTGTGTCAGTACATCGAGGCAGGGTGATACTGTGTCACTACATCGAGGCAGAGTGATATAGTATCAGTACATCGAGGCAGGGTGATACTGTGTCACTACATCGAGGCAGAGTGATATAGTATCAGTACATCGAGGCAGGGTGATACTGTGTCACTACATCGAGGCAGAGTGATATAGTATCAGTACATCGAGGCAGGGTGATACTATGTCACTACTTCGAGGCAGAGATCTAAGAAGTGGTTTATTACGTCTCTGACAAGAAGTGGTTTATTACGTCTCTGACAAGAAGTGGTTTATTACGTCTCTGATCGAGGTGCTAATCATATATCATATATAATGCATGATACAAACTGTGTCCCTTTAAGAAACTTAGAATAAGTCGGATATAATCCGTTTATCATGCAGATATGCACTTTTCTGCCTAATAAAGGGGTGACCTATTACATTTTGCTTTATTAGGCAATGAGCAATAGAGCAAATCAATGCGGAATCCCTCGGCGTTTATTGTACGTAACGTTAGCTGACGTCATGCACATAACGTTGCCTGACGTCATAAAACAAACAAACAAAAAACAACATGGCGGCGTCCTCGATAAGCGTAACATTCTGAGAAATAGGTAATAATAGTAATTCATACAAAAAATGTGAATAATGTACATGATAAATAGAATATTATGTCAGTGCCTTTCACTATCAAGCTTATTAGGCTTAGCACGAAAACGATTTTGTCAGCTAAAATGTAAGGTAGGAGGAGTGTAAACAAATAATGCATACAAAGGAAAACCTATTTCATTTGCCAAATAATCTACTGCATAATCACCAAAGACGCACGGTAGATTAGGGAAAATTAGAAATGTTTACGTCGGAGGTAACACTTTTTTGGAAACACTTATTTCATTTATTCTAAATTTTGCCAAATTTAATGATGACGGGGTCGGTAATCCTACACTACAAAACTATTGGCCTAATGTATATCTAGTAACAGCTCATCCTCTGTCCACCTCATCTCCGGGATACCGCAGAATTTGATGCATTTTTCCCCTGCTGTTTACTTCCTTCTTACGTATTGCATAGTTAAATGCATAATGCTATTTCCATATTTGGATTTGTTTGTTTCCTTGAATGGTGTTTTATTTCATTTTTAGCACGTGTTATGTCATATATGGTGGTTAATATTGTGCGTGGTAGAGACAGACAACTCCAGTACCAGTAACATTTTAGACGCAGCGTCTTTACTATCCCGGTGGGGTGGAGTTGGAGGGGTGTGTGGGAGAGGGGGAGCGGGAAAGTGGCGGGTGGGGTGGGAGAGGGGGGGGGGAGAGGGGTATGCAGGACTTATTTATGCCCCACTACGGAAGTGGAACGTTTATAATATAGTGTAACCGATAGCCTGCCAGACAGTCTGTCCCTACGTACGAAAGAGTTTTAAATTCAAGTTTATGTTTCATTTCAGTCAAAGTCATCGGAAGCTTTATAACTTTTCAATGTTTACATCTATGTTCCTAACAAAAGTAGGTCAATATAAATGATCACTTCTTTTTCGCATTTCGTTAAGTATTAGTTAGAGGCTATGAAGTGAAATTTTAACAATTAAGAAAATCTAAGGGAAGGAGCGCAGCGACTGACCGGGGTTTCTTAATTGTTAAAATTTCACTTCTTAGCCTCTGACTTAGTGTTTGCCCTACTTTTCCCCTGCGCTTCTACGAAAACACACCTCTTAACACGTGCTATTTAGTAAGCGATTACTTAATGATTAAATGGTTCAAACTGGTGATCGTTAGAAATTTACATGAATAAGTTCGCCATTTTTTTAAAATTCCCCACCGTCCGATTGGAGGAAAAAGTCGGGCAAACACTAATTTACATAAAAGCCGTTGATCAAGTCCATTTCTCAGACACCTGAAGCCATAGAATTTTCAAACTTGACACATGTTTACATCTATAGGACAGCTGTATGTTATAAAGTTTTTCATCTAAATGTTTTATGAAATAAATGAAGAAATTTACCCGATCCTACGACAGCAATATGTTATCAATACGATTGACATTGACCGACTTTTCGCACGTGCTTACAGCGAACGGATACTATAGAGAGGAGATAACGTTACAGTATATGTTTATAATGATACATATAACATCATCTCTCTATCCTTTCGCTAGAGAGGACAGTAAATAACGTTACAGTATATGTAGTAATACATATAACATCATCTCTCTATCCTTTCGCTTGAGAGGAGATAATGCAACAGTACACTTATATAGTGATACATATGACAACATCTCTCTATCCTTTCGCTGGAGAGGAGATAACGTTACAGGATATGTATATAGTAATACAGAGGAGATAATGTCGGTATATAGTAATACATATAACATCATCAATACATATAAAATCATCTCTCTATCCTTTCCCTTGAGAGTAGATAATGCAACAGTACACTTATATAGTGATACATATGACATCATCTCTCTATCCTTTCGCTTGAGAGGAGATAACGTTACAGGATATGTATATAGTAATACAGAGGAGATAATGTCGGTATATAGTAATACATATAACATCATCAATACATATAACATCATCTCTCTATCCTTTCCCTTGAGAGTAGATAATGCAACAGTACACTTATATAGTGATACATATGACATCATCTCTCTATCCTTTTGCTTCAGAGGAGATAACGTTACATGATATGTATATAGTAATACAGAGGAGATAATGTTACAGTATATGTATATAGTAATACATATAACATCATCTCTCTATCATTTCGGTTCAGAGGAGATAACGTTACAGGATATGTTTATAGTAATACAGAGGAGATAATGTTACAGTATATGTATATAGTAATACATATAACATCATCTCTCTATCATTTCGGTTGAGAGGAGATAATGTTACAGGATATGTATATAGTAATACAGAGGAGATAATGTTACAGTATATGTATATAGTAATACATATAACAGCATCTCTCTATCCTTTCACTTGAGAGGAGATAATGTAACAGTATATGTATATAGTAATACATATAACATAATCTCTCTATCCTTTCCTAGAGACGAGATAATGTTACAGTATATGTATAGTAATACAGAGGAGATAATGTTACAGCATGTGTATAGTAATACAGAGGAGATAATGTTACAGGATATGTATATAGTAATACAGAGGTGATAATGTTACAGTATATGTATATAGTAATACATATAACAGCATCTCTCTATCCTTTCACTTGAGAGGAAATAATGTGACAATATATGTATGTAGCAATACATATAAATCATCTCTCTATCCTTTTGCTTGAGAGGAGTAATGTTACAGGATATGTATATAGTAATACAGAGGAGATAATGTTACAGGATATGTATATAGTAATACAGAGGAGATAATGTTACAGTTTATGTATATAGTAATACATATAACATCATCTTTTATCCTTTCCTAGAGAGGAGATAATGTTAAAGTATATGTATAGTAATACAGAGGAGATAAATGTTGCAGTACATGTATATAGTAATACATATAACAGCATCTCTCTATCCTTTCACTATCCTTTGGCTAGAGAGGAGATACTGTTACAGTAAATGTATAGCCATACATATACCATCATCTATTTATCCTTTGGCTAGAGAGGAGATACTGTTACATTAAATGTATAGCCATACATATACCATCATCTCTCTATCCTTTGGCTTGAGAGGAGATACTGTTACAGTAAATGTATACACCATACATATACCATCATCTCTTTATCCTTTCCTAGAGAGGAGATAATGTTAAAGTATATGTATAGTAATACAGAGGAGATAAATGTTGCAGTACATGTATATAGTAATACATATAACTGCATCTCTCTATCCTTTCACTATCCTTTGGCTAGAGAGGAGATACTGTTACAGTAAATGTATAGCAATACATATACCATCATCTCTTTATCCTTTGGCTAGAGAGGAGATACTGTTACAGTAAATGTATAGTCATACATATAACATCACCTCTCTATCCTTTTGCTAGAGGAGATAACGTTACAGGGTATGTATACAGTAATACAGAGGAGATAATGTTACAGTATATGTATATAGTAATGCATATAACATCATTTCTCTATCTTTCGCTTGAGAGGAGATAATGTAACAGTATATGTATAGTAATACATTTAACATCATCTCTCTATCATTTCGTTTGAGAGGAGATAACGTTACAGGATATGTTTATAGTAATACAGAGGAGATAATGTTACAGTATATGTATATAGTAATACATATAACATCATCTCTCTATCATTTCGGTTGAGAGGAGATAACGTTACAGGATATGTATATAGTAATACAGAGGAGATAATGTTACAGTATATGTATATAGTAATACATATAACAGCATCTCTCTATCCTTTCACTTGAGAGGAGATAACATTACAGGATATGTATATAGTAATACAGAGGAGATAATGTTACAGTATATGTATATAGTAATACATATAACATAATCTCTCTATCCTTTCCTAGAGAGGAGATAATGTTACAGTATATGTATAGTAATACAGAGGAGATAATGTTACAGCATATGTATAGTAATACAGAGGAGATAATGTTACAGTATATGTATATAGTAATACATATAACAGCATCTCTCTATCCTTTCACTTCAGAGGAAATAATGTTACAGTATATGTATGTAGCTATACATATAAATCATCTCTCTATCCTTTGCTTGAGAGGAGTAATGTTACAGGATATGTATATAGTAATACAGAGGAGATAATGTCACAGTATATGTTTATAGTAATACATATAACATCATCTTTTATCCTTTCCTAGAGAGGAGATAATGTTACAGTATATATATAGTAATACAGAGGAGATAAATGTTGCAGTACATGTATATAGTAATACATATAACAGCATCTCTCTATCCTTTCACTATCCTTTGGCTAGAGAGGAGATACTGTTACTGTAAATGTATAGCCATACATATACCATCATCTCTCTATCCTTTGGCTTGAGAGGAGATACTGTTACAGTAAATGTATACCCCATACATATACCAGCATCTCTTCATCCTTTGGCTAGAGAGGAGATACTGTTACAATAAATGTATAGCAATACATATACCATCATCGCTTTAACCTTTCGCTAGAAAGGAGATACTGTTACAGTAAATGTATAGTCATACATATAACATCACCTCTCTATCCATTTGCTAGAGGAGATAACGTTACATTAAATGTATATAGTAATACAGAGGAGATAATGTTACAATATATGTATGTAGCAATACATAACAGCATCTCTCTATCCTGTCGCTAGAGGAGATAATGTTACAGTATATGTATATAGCAATACATATACCATCATCTCTCTATTTGCTTGAGAGGAAATACTGTTACAGTAAATGTATAGTAATACATAAACCATCATCTCTCTATCCATTGGCTTGAGAGGAGATACTGTTACAGTAAATGTATAGCCATGCATATACCATCATCTCTCTATCCTTTGGCTTGACAGGAGATACTGTTACAGTAAATGTATAGCCATACATATACCATCATCTCTCTATCCTTTGGCTTGAGAGGAGATATTGTTACAGTAAATGTACAGCAATACATATACCATCATCTCTCTCTATTTGCTTGAGAGGAGATACTGTTACAGTAAATGTATAGCCATACATATACCATCATCTCTCTATCCTTTGGCTGGAGAGGAGATACTGTTACAGTAAATGTATAGCCATACATATACCATCATATCCCTATCCTTTGGCTAGAGAGGAGATACTGTTACAGTAAATGTATAGCCATACATATACCATCATCTCTCTATCATTTGGCTTGAGAGGCGATACTGTTACAGTAAATGTATAGCCATACATATAACATCATCTCTCTATCATTTGGCTAGAGAGGAGATACTGTTACAGTAAATGTATAGCCATACATATAACATCATCTCTCTATCGTTTGGCTTGAGAGGAGATACTGTTACAGTAAATGTATAGCCATACATATACCATCACCTCTATCCTTTGGCTTGAGAGGAGATACTGTTACAGTAAATGTATAGCCATACATATAACATCATCTCTCTATCCTTTGGCTAGAGAGATACTGTTACAGTAAATGTATAGCCATACATATACCATCATCTCTCTATCCTTTGGCTAGAGAGGAGATACTGTTACAGTATAATTGTATGAATATAGTAATACATGTAACATCTCTTTAGCCGTTCGCTATACTCTTGTAAAGCCTGTGTGTACATCTACATGACAGCAACACATTTCTACTGTAAGAAGGTTAGTGAAAATTACCTTGCTATACATACGTACTGGATTTGTGTGTGACCAACAGTACTAAAGTGGATCATCCCTATACCATGGACACTATTTCTAGTTTCACAATAATCTTTAAACGTGAAATATCAGACCAGTAACATTCAAGATTTTGTTGTTTCATCAGCGTGTACAATCTGTGGAACATACATGCTCATCCCCAGTCCTCGTCAAACTTCTACAATCCAAACATTTTACATCTATAATCCCCAGTCCTCGTCAAACTTCTACAATCATTTTACATCTATAATCCCCAGTCCTCGTCAAACTTCTACAATCCAATCATTTTACATCTATAATCCCCAGTCCTCGTCAAACTTCTACAATCCAACCATTTTACATCTATAATCCCCAGTCCTCGTCAAACTTCTACAATCCAACCATTTTACATCTATAATCCCCAGTCCTTGTCAAACTTCTACAATCCAATCATTTTACATCTATAATCCCCAGTCCTCGTCAAACTTCTACAATCCAACCATTTTACATCTATAATCCCCAGTCCTCGTCAAACTTCTACAATCCAATCATTTTACATCTATAATCCCCCGTCCTCGTCAAACTTCTACAATCCAACCATTTGACATCTATAATCCCCAGTCCTCGTCAAACTTCTACAATCCAACCATTATAAATCTATAATCCCCAGTCCTCGTCAAACTTCTACAATCCAATCATTTTATATCTATAATCCCCAGTCCTCGTCAAACTTCTACAATACAATCATTTTACATCTATAATCCCCAGTCCTTGTCAAACTTCTACAGTCCAATCATTTTACATCTATAATCCCCAGTCCTCGTCAAACTTCTACAATCCAATCATTTAACATCTATAATCCCCAGTCCTCGTCAAACTTCTACAATCCAACCATTTTACATCTATAATCCACAGTCCTCGTCAAACTTCTACAATCCAATCATTTTACATCTATAATCCCCAGTCCTCGTCAAACTTCTACAATCCAATCATTTTACATCTATAATCCCCAGTCCTCGTCAAACTTCTACAATCCAACCATTATAAATCTATAATCCCCAGTCCTCGTCAAACTTCTACAATCTAATCATTTTACATCTATAATCCCCAGTCCTCGTCAAACTTCTACAATCCAATCATTTTACATCTATAATCCCCAGTCCTCGTCAAACTTCTACAATCCAACCATTATAAATCTATAATCCCCAGTCCTCGTCAAACTTCTACAATCCAATCATTTTACATCTATAATCCCCAGTCCTCGTCAAACTTCTACAATCCAATCATTTTACATCTATAATCCCCAGTCCTCGTCAAACTTCTACAATCCAACCATTATAAATCTATAATCCCCAGTCCTCATCAAACTTCTACAATCCAATCATTTTACATCTATAATCCCCAGTCCTCGTCAAACTACTACAATCCAATCATTTTACATCTATAATCCCCAGTCCTTGTCAAACTTCTACAATCCAATCATTTTACATCTATAATCCCCAGTCCTCGTCAAACTTCTACAATCCAACCATTTTACATTTTTAATCCCCAGTCCTCGTCAAACTTCTTCAATCCAACCATTATAAATCTATAATCCCCAGTCGTCAAACTTCTACAATCCAACCATTATAAATCTATAATCCCCAGTCCTCGTCAAACTTCTACAATCCAACCATTATAAATCTATAATCCCCAGTCCTCGTCAAACTTCTACAATCCAACCATTATAAATCTAATAATCCCCAGTCCTCGTCAAACTTCTATAATCCAACCATTATAAATCTATAATCCCCAGTCCTCGTCAAACTTCTACAATCCAACCATTATAAATCTATAATCCCCAGTCCTCGTCAAACTTCTACAATCCAACCATTATAAATCTATAATCCCCAGTCCTCGTCAAACTTCTACAATCCAACCATTATAAATCTATAATCCCCAGTCCTCGTCAAACTTCTACAATCCAACCATTATAAATCTAATAATCCCCAGTCCTCGTCAAACTTCTACAATCCAACCATTATAAATCTATAATCCCCAGTCCTCGTCAAACTTCTACAATCCAACCATTATAAATCTATAATCCCCAGTCCTCGTCAAACTTCTACAATCCAACCATTATAAATCTATAATCCCCAGTCCTCGTCAAACTTCTACAATCCAACCATTATAAATCTATAATCCCGTCCTCGTCAAACTTCTACAATCCAACCATTATAAATCTATAATCCCCAGTCCTCGTCAAACTTCTACAATCCAACCATTATAAATCTATAATCCCCAGTCCTCGTCAAACTTCTACAATCCAACCATTATAAATCTATAATCCCCAGTCCTCGTCAAACTTCTACAATCCAACCATTATAAATCTATAATCCCCAGTCCTCGTCAAACTTCTACAATCCAACCATTATAAATCTATAATCCCCAGTCCTCGTCAAACTTCTACAATCCAACCACTATAAATCTATAATCCCCAGTCCTCGTCAAACTTCTACAATCCAACCATTATAAATCTATAATCGATAAAGGACAACAACACTCATCTTATCTGTTAAATATTTTATTAGAAACATTTTGCTTGATAAAAAAACAATCAATATGTGAGTAAATAATTACAAAACAACCCATGGCAAATTAAAGTGTGTGTGTATGGCTAATATTTATAATACGAACAGCAAGTCCACAACCAGGACAATCCGATCTGCAAGTCCACATCCTGGTCAATGCAACCTGCAAGTCCACACTCTGATCAATTCGCCCTGCAAGTCCACACCCTGGTCAATTTGACCTGCAATTCCACACCCTGGTCAATTCGACCTGCAAGTCCACACCCTGGTCAATTCGACCTGCAAGTCAAAAACCAGGTCAATCCAACCTGCACGTCAACAACTAGGTCCGCATTTCGGTCCAAAATTATCACTCTTAAAGGGACACATGGCAATCTTGATTTTTTAAAACTTGAGATGCCCTGTTTATCTTTTCTACACAACTTTTATTTAATCACATGCAAGTAGTTTTAAAGTCTACATGATTCTGGATATATACATGTAGGGGTCCTTATTTAAATGCTTGATAAATATTTGAAAATAGCTGTGTGTAAATAGCTTTTTATCTGGTTCTGCAGCTGTCACTGTCCACCATTATGATTATTTAGCTATTAATCTGGATTCTATACACTGGATTATGATTAATTTCAGTAATGTAATCCCAACATATAATTAAGTATATGGCCAGAATATGACAGTAAAAATACGATACAGAAATGACTGACAGTACATGATCAAGAAGGAGAAACTTCAACCTACAAAATACTTATGGCCATAATAAATAAATGGCTAGACTGTCATCCAACTCCGAGTTTTTTTGTTCCCCAACCATACCCTCCCCTTATTTTGTATTGGCTTTCTCTATAAAAAAAAACCACACACACACAATGCAAAAAAAAATTATGAAAAAATATCAGCTGACTACAAGCATGTAACTAAATATCACATCTGTTTCGTTTGTTTTTTAAATGAGGGTTTTTCCTCATAGGAATTATAAAATTACACAAAAAATGCATCACACACCTATTATTTGAAACAAAATTGGACAAAAATCTAGTAATCAATTTATTATAGTATACTGTTTTCATGTAATACAGTCACCACTACATTTACATAATTACAACTTCAACGCCATGCTTCTGGTCACATGTTAAACATTACTAGCCCAAGGCTTTATTAATATTCAAGAGATAAAGGTGCAGTAGTGTTGCCTAACATTATTGTATACAAGGACATTAACAATGCGAGGGTTAAATAAAACACTTTTGTAAGTACATATAAATGAAGCAGATACAACAGTGTTGTGTTGAACCATCAAATGTCTGGCTGACCTAATAGGTAAGCAAGTTAAACAAGAGGTCAATGACCTTGAAGCTCTACTGATTGATTTTGATTTGAGGAAGTAGTCGCTACAGACTCGTTTTTTGAAAATCTATTTTTAACCGTGGCGGCCATCTTGAATTTCCAGCCGACCTGAAATTTTGCTAGAATCAATTAGACATTAAGAGCAACATTCCTGTGAAGTTTCATGAAAATCCGTCAAGTAGTTTCAGAGGAGTAGTCGCTACAAGTTTTCATTATATAACTCTATGTAAACAAAGATGGCCACTGGGAGCCATGTTTAACGTCAAATCAAAACGATTTTCGACAAGGACCAACATCATGTCATACTGATCATTTTAGAAAAAGTCCCATATCAATATCTCTTATAGTTTTGAAGAAGTAGTCGCTTCAAACTTATTTATTTTAAATCTATTTTTAGCTGTGGCGGCCATCTTGAATTTCCGGCCGACCTGAAATTTTTCTAGGATCAACTAGACATCAAGAGCAACATTCCTGTGAAGTTTCATGAACATCCGTCAAGTAGTTTCAGAGGAGTAGTCGCTACAAGTTTTTAATATATAACTCTATGTAACCAAAGATGGCCACTGGCAGCCATGTTTGACGTCGAATCAAAATAATTTTCCACAAGGATCAACATCATGTCATGCTGATCATTTTACAAAAAGTCCCATACCAATATCACTTATAGTTTTCAAGAAGTAGTCGCTACAAACTTATTTTTAAAAAATCTATTTTTAGCAGTGACGGCCATCTTGAATTTTTTGCAGATCTGAAATTTTGCTAGGATCAATTAGACATCAAGAGCAACATTTCTGTAAAGTTTCATGACAATCCGCCGAGTAGTATCAGAGGAGTAGTCGCTACAAGTTTTTACTATATAACTCTATGTAAACAAAGATGGCCGCTGGCAGCCACGTTTAACGTTGAATCAAAACGATTTTTGACAAGGATCAACATCATGTCATGCTGATCATTTTAGAAAAAGTCCCATATCAATATCACTTACAGTTTTCAAGAAGTAGTTGCTACAAACTTGTATTTTAAAACTCTATTTTTAGCTTTGGCGGCCATCTTGGATTTCACATCAACATGAATTTTTGCTAGGATCAACTAGACTTTATGGGCATCATTTCTAAAAAGTTTCATGAATATCCATCCAGTAGTTTCAGAGGAGTTGTCGCTACAAATAAAAGTTTACGGACGACGGACGCCGCACCACGGCATAAGCTCTGCTGATCTCTGATCAGTCAAGCTAAAAAACAAACCCTCCAAATAGGGGCAAAACTACACTACAAAACTGTTTATCGAAACTTTATCAAGGTGTTCAGGTCATATAATAATGTACAGATGCCGATTAAAAGTATAGGTTTATTCACAGGTTCTTAAAAGACCCCTCCCCCGTAACTGAATAATGCGTAAAATGAATTGCGAGTTGGTTAGCTCTTAATTCAATGCCAGTACTGTTATACGTTACAGTTTTGTTACTTGCCAGTACTGTTATACGTTACAGTTCTGTTACTTGCCAGTACTGTTATACGTTACAGTTCTGTTACTTTCGATCATTTTAAGAAGTTGGTATTTTCGATCAAAGAACCAAGATTTTAAAACATTCTTGATAAACAAACAGTAGTGTAAATCTTGAATTATGAATTACTGCTCTGCAAGTTTTAAAACAATCAAGACTGCTGTGTGTCCCTTTAACTAGGCCATCAGGTGGTCATGCAATTACAAATAATCATATTGAATGGCTGGTATTGATTAATCTATACACCATGCAGACTTAAAATATAACATAGTTCTGACTATTTGTGTTTGTTATCTGTGCAACATGATCAAGGAAGCACTGACACATATTGCCAATAGCACCTTATACTGTGTAAACTACACAGAGCCTTTACAATGGCTCTCATTCTCAATATACACTTCATAATTATTACAATATGTAGTTTCTATTCAAAATTTCAAACCTGTAAAAAAACACCTCTGAAGAAAATTGAAGTTCCATACGCATTAATATAGTGTATAAATGCATTTTAAAGGGACACACGGCAATTTTAACTTAGCACCTAGAATTATTAATCCTTCATTCCTTTGACCTACTTATATTTATTTAAATAAAACGATATAAAAGCTGAAGGTTTCTTTTTCTACGACATACTGGAGCAATATAATCAAGTATATGCTAAGTATTAGACAAGCACGGTTTGCTTTGAACCATTCAAATAATTACTAATATTGAAAATTTGCATATATGCAAATCAATTCGAAAAAACCAACAGGATGCTGCGAGTTTTAAAAATCAAGATTGCCATGTGTCCCTTAGATATGGCTTCAAATTGTTTACAACCTCATAAATATATACTACCATATACTCTGCTATAAGGGAGAAAGTAATTTAAATAAAACTGAACATATGAATACATTAACTTAATAATTGGATTGGATTGTATGACTCACACCATGACTACATAATGTGGCCATGGGACATGGATGCCCTGATTTACCAGTTAAGAGTCGAATTGGATTTTATGCAACACAAAATGGTCAATTGGTGCCAACAGAAATCAAAGTGTAGGAGCTTCTGTATTGAATTGAATGTTGTTTAGTTGTTTAGTGGCTCATCAACACATTAAAGGTTATTTAGAGACGCAGAAGAAGGCAGGGAGTGGGGAAAGATACATAGGAATCTGGGAGCCTGCCTATTCTTACTAACAAATAGAATATTATGGTTGTTTAATATGCTTGGAGGATAAACTCAGATACACGAGAAGCCCAGTTTAAATCCCAATCCAATAACAACCCGAATCAGCTTGTACAGAAATCATTAAAAACCTTAATAATTGTGGGAAGTTAAAACTGCCTATTGATGATTTGGAAATTGAGAGAATAGAAAGTAGCAATGCCTACCAGTATGACCATCTTGTACTGATATCATGTAAAATAATGCGTTTTTTAATTATTGAAAGAATAATTTAAGTATGTATATTCGTAAAAAATATTAAAATTCAGACCGACCACAAATTCCACATCAATGTATTTTATTGCCTGAGAAATAAATCAAAAAAAGCTGAAATTATATTATAGTTTCGTTTAAGTGACTACAATTTATTGAAACAATTTTACATAACTACATCATCACTAGTGTGAAATCTAGGCGTTATCAAGTTCAGTGTACTGGAGGCGTAAAATCTCACCATAATTATTCGGATGACTAAGACTGCATCAGTAAGAATTATTTAACATGCGTTTCTCAATCTTCACTGTCAATAGGTGGTTAGAGGGAGACAAAAATATTAAATTTCTGAACACACGGTTAAGTCTTATATGACGTGGTTATATTATGATATATTGGCAACATAGCAATACCAAAGGCGAGACCAGAAATCTGATACCAATGAATGAAACGAGGATTTATGTTCTGTTATCCCATTAAATTAGGTTATACAGGGACAGCAACCTCAGAGGGAAATGAGATGGATGAAATTTCCTATCAGACATGCCTTTGCCAGGGAGTGAACCCACACGCAGCAGATGTTTGTAGCTCCAAAAGCACACAGCCTTAGGCCGGAGTTTTTTATTTTTTTGTTTCTCAGATTTTGCCGACAAAAATGTCCGCAGGAGGAGGGAAAAAAACACATACAAAAAAAAAATACTTGAAAACTATGTACGAGAAAACCTACAATTCGGTGTCCTCAACCAGAACTGACCCAGATCAGTGTTCCCATTCATGCTGACTGATCAGGTTCTACACTATTTTCCAGAAAGACTATTTAATATTAATAACCAGTAACAACCTATGAGTCTGGCAAACAGAAAATTACGGCGGTGGTCTGAGAAACGAAAAATCAACAAACTCTCGCCTTATCCACCAAGCTACCGTGGCCACTCATGTGATAACAGCTCGTACAGACACCAAGCTACCGAGGCCACTCATGTGGTAACAGCTCGTACATACACCGAGCTACCGAGGCCACTCGTGGTAACAGCTCGTACATACACCGAGCTACCGAGGCCACTCATGTGGTAACAGCTCGTACAGTCACCGAGCTACCGAGGCCACTCATGTGGTAACAGCTAGTACATCCACCGAGCTACCGAGGCCACTCATGTGGTAACAGCTCGTACATACACCAAGCTAACAAGGCCACTCATGTGGTAACAGCACGTACATACACCCAGCTACAGAGGCCACACATGTGGTAACAGCACGTACATACACCGAGCTCACTCATGTGGTAACAGCTAGTACATCCACCAAGCTACCGAGGCCACTCATGTGGTAACAGCTCGTACAAACACCGAGTTAACGAGGCCACTCATGTGGTAACAGCTAGTACATCCACCGAGCTACCGAGGCCACTCATGTGGTAACAGCTCGTACATACACCGAGCTACCAAGGCAACTCATGTGGTAACAGCTCGTACATACACCGAGCTACCAAGGCTACTCATGTGGTAACAGCTCGTACATACGAGCTACCGAGGCCACTCATGTGGTAACAGCTCGTACATACACCAAGTTACCGAGGCCACTCATGTGGTAACAGCTCGTACATACACCGAGCTACCAAGGCTACTCATGTGGTAACAGCTCGTACATACGAGCTACCGAGGCCACTCATGTGGTAACAGCTCGTACATACACCGAGTTACCGAGGCCACTCATGTGGTAACAGCTCGTACAAACACTGAGCTACCGAGGCCACTCATGTGTTAACAGCTCGTACATACACCGATCTACCGAGGCCACTCATGAGGTAACAGCTCGTACATACAGATATGAACAGAATTGGGTTTTAAGGTGCAAACATATGGTAGTTCAAATGGCGCCTAACAGGAATGAACGTGCCAGGCTCATCGTCCATTTACATTAAGATAAAATATGGAGAATGTGCCTAGAACCTTCTTACCTGCAGAACTGTAGAGTTGCGGCAAATTCTATAGTAGACACTACATTTACGATGCAGCCACGTTTTTACGTTTGCATATGCGGTGTCATGATGAAGACCTTGAATGAGCATGATAAAAAATGACAAAATGAATGAGGGGTCCTACCCCTACTGGTTAGGGGCCAGTTTCAAGCCCAGTTTCCGTCATTCTCATTTAAAAACTGTTTTTACACTACAAATTACTTACGCGATGTTACTTATTGACAATGTTTAGCACAGAAGATTGGAAACGATTGAAAAGTAAATAAGCGGTACAAAAATGAAAGGGATTTCTCTGAAAATTGTGTTTATTTCCATATATGGTGTTGGGGATTCGTGCGCATACGGCCGCATAATAAATTATTGCAAAAAATAACACTGTTATGACATTTTTGTATCACACTTCAGCGGACGCAGTTAAAATATACCGTGATAATATATTTTAACCAAAGAGAAGCAACTCGTACAACCTGTATCTGTTTGATTTACACAGAGTACCCATCGTTATAGTGTAAATTGTCGTTGTTGATGTATTCCATTGACGCATTGTTATAGCGATTGAGGTGAATGATGAAGCAATGCAAACATACAATTTTTACAACGAAATTGCTGAATAGACTTGCAAACATGTTTCTAATTGATAAAATGTTACTGTATCATGACCTAGTTGAATCTATCATTTGATAAAAAACATGACGGAAACTGGGCTTGTAAACAAAATGATTTCTCAGTTTTAGTCTATTTATAAAAAGGTCACGTGCCACTTCGATAATTTATATAAAACAAAATTCTTTGGTGTCAAATTTCCAGGAATAGGTAACCTAATAGAAAGTAGAGTAAAAATTGTCAGGATACATAGATTTGTCTGAAAAATTAGTTTATGTTTACATAAGTGATGGAAAGTGGCCCCCGACCAGTATGCAAGTGACAGTGTGTTTGTGCGATTGCAGTGGTTGTATTCTACCCTGGCAACCACACGGGGCATATACAGTTATAAAAGAGCATTCACATATTTCGCAGATAATGTTCACGGACAGTTCATGTTGCGGCATATCTGACACATAATGGCTCCATTGAAGGCGACATATATACATGAATAAGTAACGAGTGCTGAATACTATATGTGCCCATGACATATGGATGACAAGCAGAAGTCTTCGAGAGTAAAACAGGAACATGTTGACAAAGGGATCTTTTTCGAAAATCGTTTAAGTGTCAAACCACAAAGATGGATACAGAAAGGTCAGACAAATGGACAGGGGTCAAACTACTGTAGGGCATAAATAATTACCTGTTAGGAAGAAAACAATCCAGTAAAATCCATGTTGGTGTCAGATAATAGGTCAGGTTTATTTCTTAAAAAGGTACTCACTTATTTGGCAATACTATTGTTTCTTCAAAGTATTGTGCATTCTACAATGTATCAATGTATAATACCATCAATGTATTATATGATCAATGTATTATATGATCAATGTATTATATGATCAATGTTTTATACGATCAATGTATTATACGATTAAACCAATGTCTTCTTGCATACCGGACAAGAATATCCGCCATTTTACCGGGGCTAGATATTTCCATCTCACCCTAGGGCCGAGATAAAATTCACGCGCGCCAACATCCGAGTATGCAGGAAAACATGAAAAACGTTAGTAGCTGGCGCGTCGACGCACAACATGTCTCTAATATGCAAGAAAAAGAATCTATCATGGGTATTCGGTTCAGATAGGGAATTCCAACCCTCGGTATAAATGTTTTAATCGGAACCTCGGTTCCGATAAAAACACTTATACCTCGGGTTGGAATTCCCTATCTTCACCGGATACCCAAGAAAGATTCTTTTATTCTATGACGTATAAATTCTACAATCACTGTTTTCAACAAGCAATGTATTTTACAGTTACCGGTAATGTATTCTACGGTCAATTTTTTTATATGAAGAATCAATTTATACTTTTCCTTAATCAAATTCTCCCAACACAGATGGCTAGGTACAAATGTCAACACATATTGCACTGATGGAACATGAAATAAAGGTAATCATACATCTATTTTATACAGAACTATAAGGCACAAGTGCTTTTAAAATCACAAAAATAAAACAATAATGATACATGTACCAATCCAATGATTGTCATTAACCCTCACTCCCCTACATATATATAATGGATTGTTCTTTCTTTGAACTGAATTATACTGAATTGGGGTTTTCAGGCGCACCAACACATGAAAGGTCATATGGCGCCTAACAGGAAAGAACATGCCAGGCTCATCAAGATAAATATGGAGAATGGGCCTAGAACCGTCTCACCCTGAACTGCAGAGTTTCTGCAAATTCTATTGTAGGCACTCCATTTTGAAATAAGACCATTCCATTTATGTGACAAAGCGGTGTTTTGGGGTTACTCGCAGGCTGATCTGGGTTTACAAGGGATGCAAAGGCTATTATAATCATGCTTAGCGGGTTAAGGGTTGAAATATAAAACAATAACTGATCCCTGGTGTATTCCTTACATCCAAATGGACAACTGTTACAGGTTCCATAGACAACTGTTACAGGTTCCATAGACAACTGTTACAGGTTCCTTAGACAACTGTTACAGGTTCCATAGACAACTGTTACAGGTTCCATAGACAACTGTTACAGGTTCCATAGACAACTGTTACAGGTTCCATATTCATAAAGCATCAATAGACAACTGTTACAGGTTCCATAGACAACTGTTACAGGTTCCATATTCATAAAGCATCAATAGACAACTGTTACAGGTTCCATAGACAACTGTTACAGGTTCCATATTCATAAAGCATCAATAGACAACTGTTACAGGTTCCATAGACAACTGTTACAGGTTCCATAGACAACTGTTACATGTTCCATATTCATAAAGCATCAATAGACAATTGTTACAGGTTCCATAGACAACTGTTACATGTTCCATATTCATAAAGCATCAATAGACAACTGTTACAGGTTCAATAGACAACTGTTACAGGTTCCATAGACAACTGTTACAGGTTCCATATTCATAAAGCATCAATAGACAACTGTTACAGGTTCCATATTCATAAAGCATCAATAGACAATTGTTACAGGTTCCATAGACAACTGTTACAGGTTCCATATTCATAAAGCATCAATAGACAGCTGTTACAGGTTCAATAGACAACTGTTACAGGTTCCATAGACAACTGTTACAGGTTCCATACTCATAAAGCATCTTAGTAAAATCTTGGTTAATTTCTTCTTCATCAAAACACATTTTGTGTAATTGTATCCAAACAGAATGTAAAATTAGCCCTGAAACCATATCAATTGACAGATTATGGACGAAACCTTGAGAAAACTCAAAACTTCCTTGAAATGTTTGTCTTAAGAAAAGAAAGCTATGTTTGTCTTAAGGAGAAAAAAAGCTTATGTTTTAACTAATATGCTTTATGACTATGACCTCACGTATAACTTGAAAAAGTAAGCAGGTATTGAACGTAACCAAATAACTGTCTGATTTTTATTCATTGAAATGTATACATGAACACATGAGCATAGACCCAAATAGTCTGTAGTAATAAACCTGTGTCTGAAAAAAAAAGGTTATATTTATTGTTTGTAAACAATGTGGGACCACAGTATTTATTTTTTCTGCTGATCACGTGACATCTATGAGTGTATTAGGTTTCTTATATAGTATATCTTTCGTAATACATCTGGACACACACTTAGCTCATTTGGAAGTGCGCTCAACTATTATTACCCGCGAGTGTAATTTTAGTGTGGGCTACAAGCTTAACCCCACGAAGCGATACTTCGTGTATTTTTGTACCACTACTGAATAACGTCAATCTTTTTTTCATTTAGTAAATATTCAATAATGGTTGCTGTGTACCGTAATGTTTAGTCAACGTATTTATAAGCTTAAAGTTACGGACATTGCCCCTTTAAAGCAGTCCAAATCAATATTACTACAACAAATTAATAAACATCAAAGTTTCAGAGGATCAAGAGTTCTAACACAAATTTACCTGAATGCAAATCATTTTAAGTGCACTTGTGAGTTAAAATGTTAAAGAAGTTAAATTGTTAAACAAATAAATGTAAGATTAATGTTTTAATACATACAATGCACATTTCAATAGTAGTGCAACAAAGATATATATTAACATAAAATAGCAATATTTAATGCTTTATTGGCAAGGTTAAAAAAATAAAAACACAGATACCTAAGTACAAAGAAGACAAACTGCACGCTTCTTTAAAATGGAGAGGCCCGACTCCAGGTTTCAGGTTCCAGGTTCATACTCTATATTGTAATTAAAATTCAGAAATATGAATTTCAGTCTGGGCCGCATTGGCATGATTAAATTGGGTTGCTACCCCTCTTTCTTTTTTTTCTGCACTTTCCCTTCTTTAAGAACAACTTAATTTGATAATTATTTACAATCTGCAATAACATACTCAATATATTTCTTTAACAGCAAAATAAATATTGCTTTCCTTTGATGTTAAAGCAGATGTCATCAATCTCAAGAAAAATAAAGTCAGAATCAGTTTCTCTACTGCTGACATTATTTTCCCCAAGCTGACAACATCCACATCATTCTAAAAAGAATATAACATTTATTTATATAATAGCAAAGCATACTAATGTTTATTCCACAATTAAAGGGACACATGGCAATCTAGATTTTTTAAAAAACTTGCGGCACCCGTTAGTTTTCTACGTAACTTGCTCGTTTGCAAACATTAATATTAATTGTAAGAATAATATAAAGCCAACTGTGTTTGCATATTAGTATCTCTTTATTACATTTCACCAATAATATATTCAACCTAATAGTATGGTAGAATAATAAAAACAAGCTGAAAATTAAAATTGTATAAATATATGCAAGCAGATTTAAAGTCAAAATGATACTGGATTAATAAATTGTGAGGCTAATTTTAATGCTTGATAAAGACTTCAAGAAGATTGCCAAGTGTCCCCTTAATGCATAACTGCTTCTCCTACAGCTTAAAAGGCGCATTCCTACAGAAAGCAGACACAACAGCATCCACATATATACAACATGACGTCAAAGAATAAAGTAAAATGATTGCACAACAATCTTGTCCTTAAAGGTCAATACTCCTGTTTGTGGAAGTACGTACTGCATGTTCAATCATACCTGCCTACTTCTGACAAGACAGATATGGAGTAGAGTTTTTAACTGGGCAGATCTTCTCATTATTTTGCTTATAAATAAACACAAAATGTATGTAAATTTTGTTTGAGGAGCTTTTAAATATTTACACTGTTTCATGCATATTTTTTTTTTATAAAAACAGATTAAATAATCCACTTTCTAAATAAAATAAATCAATCTGTATTTTCATTTTGTTTCTGTTTGTTGCTGTTGTCGCCTTTTTTTCGGCAGAAAACTTTGCAGAAAATTGTAAACAAGTATTAACTAAATCACCATGTAAAATATTTATGGGAATTTGAAGGAACTACTTTGGGGGCACGCTCCCCGTTTCCTTTTAAACTTAGCTATACAATGGTGCGTTTTGGTGCATATCTGACAGAGCACTTGTGTGGTATTTAAAGAAATATTTAAGAATTAACATTTGACAAAGTTAATTACCTAAACTGTAAAATAAAATAAGGAACAAATGTTGACCCTTAACCCCCACCCACTCTGGCTTCAGTTTTTATTGCATTTTGGACTTTTCATTTTTCAAATTGATGTATAGGCCCAGGCCTATAATGACCTAATAGTAGCAATCACTATTCATTTGCATAAAATTCTATCAGTAAACTATTGTGTATTCAGTGGGTATCTCTATTCAATAGTATAAAAAAACCTATCATGTTTTCAGGTGGAAAATTTGATAGTATTAAATGGTATCAGTAAACTATTATGTTTTCAGGTGGTAAATTCAATAGTATAAAATGGTATCAGTAAACTATTGTATTTTAAGGTGGCACATCACTATATAAAAAGTACACAATGGTATCTGTAAGCAATTGTGTACCTAAGGCAAATATTTGTATAGATCCTTACACATGAGTATGCGCCTTTAACAATTAAAACATGAGTATGTACCTTTAACAATTAAAACATGAGTATGTACCTTTAACAGACAAAACTAAACCCACAATAAAGTGGAAGATGACTGTACTGCTCAGCAATAATGTGAATCAGCAATGTGAAAAATAAAAGGTCAATCAAAATATGTACAAATCTTTGGTAAAATGGGGTAAAAAACCCACTAATATTCCTCTACGCTAGTTGCATTATATATGGTTTACATTTACAACATTGTTAGTTTTTTTTTAATTACAACGTAATTGGAAGGCGACAGTATCGTTTGACAGTATATGAAAAGAGCTCTTCTGTTGCTGACCAAGTCGATACAAACCCATTTTCAAATCCACATAGCTTAACAAGAGGAAACTAACATAATTGCAATTAAATATGCCGGACTAGTTTTTCCTTTACAGGGACACAAGACAAACTTTTTTGTTTTTTTAAACCTACTAATTTTTTCTTCATTACTTACATATTTGCAAATCATTATCAACAATTACTCGACTATTTTTTGGTGTATTTATAATTGCGGTTTATACAGCACCAATAATATACATATGAGCCGCAACACACGAAAACGTCCCTTTGGACGTTCAGACGACAACGTCATAAAGTAACAATTTATGACGTTGGCCGGTAAATCAAATTTCTCGTCACTTCCGTGTTTTACCTAATTATTATATCATAGGGAATATGTTTTCTTAATATAAATAGTTGATGCTATAGAAAATGGTAAATTGTTTATGTTTTTGTTGTTATTTAATCAACCACGTCTCCCAAGACACCGACGTCAACATCAAAATTAATGTGTCTAGAGTACAATCTTTAATTTTCAAATTGAGATAAAATCAATCTTAATTAAGATATTAGCATAAAATAAAGAGATTTTTAAAGAGAAAATCGGCGTGTTTTATGAACAAATCAAAATTTTGTCTGAAAGGTCGTTTTCGCATGTTTCGGCTCATATTTATCACATAACTGCAGAGTGGGAGTAATAAAGCCATGACATATTTATCATATTATGTTAGTGAAATAAATATGCAAATGAAGGTCAAATCATCGTTCTGTCATTTTAGTTCAGCTCATTGAGTGTCGGAATTGCCTCATCCGATTTCCGTAAATATTTAAAATACCAGATTACGGATATCGACGAAGTTCCGTAGCATATGGAGAAGACCGAGTGAACATACAACATCATCATATAAACATACAGATGTCACCAACCACGTTATATATAGGAAGCTTCAATAAGACATGTTCCTTAGGAGGCATTCTTTGTAATGAATAGAATCTCACATTCGTGCTCATTTAATATTGAATTTGTTGAACTCGTTGGACAAAACTGACATGATGCCAAGCAGCTTGGCACAGCCTTGAATCAAATCATTTTATCCAACTTGTTTAATAAATTTAATATCAAATAAGATCCTCCATCTTAAACCTTTAATAATGATATGAAGAAAACTCGGCAAAACTTATCAGCTTTTATTAAAATATACATGTAGGTTTCAAAGTCAAAAAGATACTTAATAAATGGAGGCGCTGATTTTACTCTGGATAAATACTTCAAGATTGCCGTGTGTCCCTTTACACAGAAATGACATCGCTTAAAACGACAGTCAACATGGGATGAAAAATGAACATTATTTTATATACAATCAACAAGAACATGCATGTAATAACGATCAAAATAATCTCAAATTTGAGTGATTAAATAAAGAACATTATATAGCTGTTTATGTAGTCTCTTTCAAAAACAATAATCTATTCAATAATACACATACCGGTACATCATAAATCTCAGATTTTGGAACACTGACATTACAAAAAGAAATATTTATAAATACTAAAAATACTTATCTAAAAGGCCTTCAATATATAAAAAGAAAAAAAAAATACTATTAAAATTGAGACATTTATATATTTTCTATATGTCATCATCTAACAAATATAAAAAGGAAAAAGGGGACTTGGAAAAACAGTAGTTTAACAATTATCTATTTACAATTAATTCACATCAAAACTTAAAAGAACAAAAATTTAACAGCACTATTAAATCAAGAGTGAAGTAAGTTTAAACGGCAATTCTCAAATCAGTGTAACCTTACACACTTTCCTACATTTACATCATGTAAAATAGTCAAAGACAATATTATATTTGCATCCATTTCGAACAATCTACTTGTATGCACAGTTGTAATACAAGCTAAAATCACTCTGGTTTTCAGCTCCACATGTTTTCCGCATAGCCTGTTTAACCGTAATACTAATATGAGCATCTTTTTCACCCCAACTCTTCATCCGATATCACTAACAAGCATCAGTCTTAAAATGGTATGTACAACAGGTGCACTAGTTAATGGCACACGTATATGGCTGCCCTGATGGTATGAAGGCACACGTGTCTATGGCTGCCTGGTGGCAGAAGGCACACGTCTGTCTGTGAAGGCACTATGTATGTCTCGGTTGACTCGGAAATGTTCCCAGATGGTTGTACTGCTCCACAAAACTCCCTGGATAATACTGCAATCATAATGGGATCAAGATAAATCATACATGCATAAGGCCTAAAAAATAATAATGTGTGTTTCTGGTTTCACCCTGTCAAAAAGTTAGGGTAGGTAGGTAGGAAAAAGTTTTTTTTTAGATATTTTTTTTTAGATATATTGTTCGCATATATTATGCCATTTTTGTACTAAGGCAACTTCTTGATAACCTTTGCAAACAGTTTGGATCCAGATTAGATGCTTAACAACTCTGGCTAATAAAATTATCATTTGAATAAAAATATCTGTTGTTTGATTGTAATATTTCCTTTTTTTTTTTTTGCTAAAAATATTTAGGGTCGGTCGGGAAACCGGAAACACACAATTTTTTTTGTTAGGCCTAAGAATATAAAGAAGTTACTAAGATATACTCAGTACATTTAAAAACGCAATGTTTCAGATTATTTTTAAGTCCGCTGGTTTGTTGTTCAAATCAAGATTTTATTTTATGTTAGTACACAAGTCTCTTTATCCCAAAGACTATCATATGGCGATAAACAGCTGCATAAGATTCTCTCTACTTCTTTCAGTTAAAACGCGTTTAACTTTATACATCTTTAACACGCGTTTAACTTTATACATCTTTAACCGCGTTTAACTTTATACATCTTTAACCGCGTTTAACTTTATACATCTTTAACCGCGTTTAACTTTATACATCTTTAACCGCGTTTAACTTTATACATCTTTAACCGCGTTTAACTTTATACATCTTTAACCGCATTTAACTTTATACATCTTTAACCGCGTTTAACTTTATACATCTTTAACCGCGTTTAACTTTATACATCTGTAACCGCGTTTAACTTTATACATCTTTAACATCTCTAGAAATCCAAAAAATACTAAGTGTTATGTTTTCAAATGTACTGAGTATAATTAGAATTAACTGATTGATCAGATTAGTTGATTGACTGATTGACTGATTTGATTGACTGATTGATCAGATTAGCTGATTGACTGATTGATTGATTGGTCAAATGAGTATATTAAGTTCTTGGAAAACATAATATAGCACCCAGATACTGAAGAGGTCAAATCAAAAACAGAAGGGTATTCCTCGGAATACTTGGTCACTTGCCTTATCATAAAAACAACACAGAAGCTTTACATTTAATAACAACTCAAACTGTGCTAAAACACTTGCTTAGACTTTAAGAGAAGATGGTAGATAATGTATTTCTGTATAATTCAAGCTTGCGTTGTTTTTCAGTAAGACATTGCAAGAAGAATTAAATTTGTTTCTTATTTTGTCAGCACAGGAATGGCTGCCATCTTCAAAGCTAAATTACTTAAAAGAAAACTGAATAAAACCTGAAATCAAAACAAAATGTTTACACGATTAGGAACAATTGTATAATGTCTGATGTCCTTAGGTCAAATATCTTCGTTATTGCAGAGCTACAGTTGTATAAAGGGAAATAACTCATTTAAAAATTAGAGATGAACTTTTAATAAGGAACAACTGTTTAAAATTGAATGACCATAGTAAACTATGATGTGGGTTAGGTTGCAGACTCAAGTGTGACTCCTCTGCTGACTGACCAAGTGATCCCTGTGTGTCTACCATGCCCATACAGGGGACTGACAGGCATGTCCATAAAAATGCTTTAAAAATCTATATACCCTGAATTCTATTTTGCAGCAAAAACCTAAGTCACATTTTGATCTATTGGTATATGAGTGAAAACACTTGATGTGGATTTTGCAGTATGTTAGTCAAGTCAAAATCAAATATTAATTTTTTTTTGTTTCAGCAAAATAAAGATTCACATAGAATAAACAAATTTTATTTTGAAAAAGTTGATTAGTACAAAACCATGTTTTATGTTAGAAGTACTTATAAATGTCATGCATGTAAATATGAGATAAAACTGCAAGTACCGTAATTAGTTAATTATCAAGAAGTAGGTATTAAAAGTATACTTAACAAAAACTCAAAGTACCCCCGTTGTATAATTTTTATACTTCATTTCTAAGAAAACGCAATGATTTGAAAGCTTGAAAATGTTAACATGCGATCAGAGCCGAAGAATTAAACCGGCTATTTGCAGTTCAACCGTATCTCCAACCAAGTGTGACTTTAAGTGACAAAACAATGAGAATATTACTGTCAGATATATTCTTAGGTGGGTACTTAGGAATTTTGACTAGTATTTCTTGCATACCGGACAAGGATATTCGTCATTTTACCTGGGCTAGATATTTCAATCTCACCCTAAGGTCGAGATAAAATTCACGCGTGCACCAACATCCTGTATGCAGGAAAACATGCAAATCGTTAGTAGCTGGCGGCATCAACGCACATGTCTCTGATATGCCAAGAAAAAGAATCTATCATGGGTATTCGGTTCAGATAGGGGAACATAACCCTTGGTATAAGTGTTTAATCGGAACCTCAACAGAGCCTCGGTTCCGATAAAAACACTTATACCTCCGGTTGGAATTTCCTATCTTCATCGGATACCCATGAAAGATTCTTACATTATAACATCTCATAAATCATATAACAACTACATTGATTAAATACTCATTCATATTTTACAATTAATTGTTCCTACACCAAATTTCTGTACAAGAAACTTTCTAAAACCAAAATCTATAATGTTTAGACCGGTAACCTGCTAAACCTCATGTACATGTATTACCTCTCCCATTTTACCTTTTATAAATAAGTCTATACGTGGAAAAAAAGAAGAGATAAAAGACATAAACCAATGGAAAATATCAGGTAAAGAAACGTGAAAATAAAATGTTAATATAATCCAGTAAACGTAATAAACTGAAACTGGAAAAATACAGGGAATTCAAACCAAAGAAACATGTTGGAACAATGTTACAATCCCCTTCTTGAAACGTTGTGTTCTTATTGAATGTCTGCTGTTACTGACAGTATTTATAATATTATTTTCTCTGTGCACTTGAAGCAGTTATGGTACATAACTATGGCCACCACCAAATTACTGATCGTCTTTTTCAAAGGGTTGTCTCAAAAGTTTACAGATTGTTTTTTCGAAGGGGTTGTCTCAAAAGTTTACAGATATTTCTTTTCAAAGGGTTGTTTCAAAAGTTTACAGATCGTTTTTTTCGAAATACTGTCTCAAAAGTTGACAGATATTTCTTTTCGAAGGGTTGTTTCAAAAGTTTAGATTCTTTTTTTTGTCGAAATGTTGTCTCAAAAGTTGACAGATGATCATTGATTGTTAAACTTTACATAATTATAGTGAAAGAGCTCAAGCTAGCTAGATCACAAAAGAATGCACTGGGCCATACTTAAAATTGTCTGTTTAGGATAATGACATCATTTAAACAATAGGCACCACAGGTCATGGTAGACAAGTGTCATGTTCAACTGTAAATGATTGCAAAAAAAATTAATCATGATTTACATGAAATCTCTGAGAACAAAATGGTAATACACTTTTTACCACATGCAATTATTATCTCAATTAATGTTGAAACAAAAAACGGTTTTAACCCATGATGATATAACTTAAGTTTTTCATTCAATAATTGATATGGGAGTTGTATATTATAACAATTCACAATCGCACTTGTTAAAACAAACAATTCACACCTTTGACGTGGAGAACAAGAGCATCAAGAATTGCAGGGTAATCCATAGTCCCCCACCGGCCCAGACAAGCATTTTCCAGATGTTTTCTATGATGGAGGTCAAAGATCAAGGTCAAGGTCACAATGACCTTATTTTGGTACGCGACACACTGCTATCTCAAGATGTATTCACATACCAAGTTTGGTGTCTCCAAGTGTTATAGTATTGAAAATACGGTCCTGACAAGCATTTTCTATGACAGAGGTCACAGGTCAAGGTCACAATGACCTTTTTTTGGTACGCGACACACCGCTATCCCAAGATGTATTCACATACCCAGTTTGGTATCTCTTAAGTGTTATAGTATTGAAAATACGGTCCAGACAAGCATTTTCTATGACAAAGGTCACAGGTCAAGGTCACAAATGACCTTATTTTGGTACGCGACACATCGCTATCCCAAGATGTATTCACAATACCAAGTTTGGTATCTCTGTTATAGTATTGAAAATACGGGTCCGGACAAGCATTTTCTATGACAGAGGGCACAGGTCAAGGTCAATGTGACCTTATTTTGGTACGCGACAACACGCTATCCCAAGATGTATCCACATCCCATGTTTGGTATCTCTAAGTGTTTATAGTATTGAAAATACGGTCCCGGACAAGCATTTTCTATGACAGACGTCACAGGTCAAGATCAAGGTCGCAATGACCTTATTTTGGTATGCGAGACACCGCTATCCCAAGATGTATTACACATACCAAGTTTTGGTATCTCTTAAGTGTTATAGTATTGAAAATATGGTCCGAACAAGCATTTTTCATGATAGAGGTCACAGGTCAAGGTCATAGTGACCTTATTTTGGTATGCCGACACACCGCTATCTACCAAGATGTTTCCACATACCAAGTTTGGTATTCTCTAAGTGTTATAGTATTGAAAATACGGTCCCGGACAAGCATTTTCTATGACAGAGGTCACAGGTCAAGGTCACAATGACCTTATTTTGGTACGCGACACACCACTATCCCAAGATGTATTCACATACCAAGTTTGGTATCTCTAAAGTGTTAAAAGTATTGAAAAAACGGTACTGAACAAGCATTTTCTATGACAAGAGGTCACAGGTCAAGGTCAAAATGACCTTATTTTGGTACATGACACACCGCTAATCCCAAGATGTATTCAAACACCAAGTTTGGTATCTCTAAGTGTTATAGTATTGAAAAATACGGTCCCGGACAAGCGTTTTTCTATGACAGAGGTCACAGTGACCTTATTTTGGGTACGCGACAAATCACTATCCCAAGATGTATCCACATACCAAGTTTGGTATATCAAAGTCTTATAGTACTGAAAATATGGCCCGGACAAGCATTTTCGGAACAATATTCAATGACAGAGGTCACAGGTCAATGTCAAGGTCACTGTGACCGTTATTTTGGTATGCGACAACATCGCTATCCCAAGATGTATTCAAATATCAAGTTTGGTATCTGTAAGTGCTATAGTATTGAAAAATACGGTACCGGACAAAGCATTTTCTATGACAGAAGGTCACAGGTCAAGGTGACCTTTTTTTGGTATGCGACACACCGCTATCCAACATGTATCCACATACCAAGTTTGGTATCTCAAGCCCGGACAAGCATTTCGGAAGAACGGATGGGACAGGACGTACGGACAGGGTGCAAACCTACAGTCTCTCCCGGGGACTGGTGGGGAACTAATTAAGGATATTGAAAGCACAACCGAAAAAAATGTATTGGTATTAACGGTGGTGGTTTTATACTCTCTCGAAGTTTTGTTGCAGAATTACAATAGATAATGCATAATTACTATAAGAATGTCATTTTGCTCGAGACTGATGAATCAATTTAAGGTTGGTGTTGAAAATTCAACCTTTTGGCTGTAGTGTCATGTCAACAACCACTGCTATTCGACATACTAGCATGATTTACAACAGTTTTTTTAAATGGCATCTACTAAAAGG
>JAWPHD010017210.1:0-45841 GCA_037043455.1 Cyrtodaria siliqua | reverse complement strand
TTCCAGAGTTGAAGATTTTTTTCAGTTTTTCCCTATACAAGCCTATGTAAAACTGTGACCCCCGGGGCGGGGCCAAATGTGACCACTGGGTCACCATTTGAACAAACTTGGTAGAGGACCATAAGCTTATAGCAAATGCAAAATATTAAACCTCTGGCTCTTGCAGTTTCAGAGAAGAAGATTTTTTAAGTTTTTCCCATACATGTCTATGTAAAACGTGACCCTCGGGGCGGGGCCAAATGTGACCCCAGGGTCACCATTTGAACAAACTTGGTAAAGGACCATAAGCTTATAGTAAATGCAAAATATCTAACCTCTGGCTCTTGCAGTTTCCGAGAAGAAGATTTAAAAAAAAAAATCCTATATAAGTCTATGTAAAATTGTGACACACGGGGAGGGGACAAACTTGACCCCAGGGTCACCATTTTAACAAACTTAGTAGAGGACCATAAGCTGATGCTACATGTAATACATGAGACCTCTGTGCCTTGTGGTTTCAGAGAAGAAGATTTTTAAAAGTTTTTTCCTATATGTCTATATGAAAAAACTGCAAAATCTCAATATACAAACTTTGGACTCATGGGGCATGGCCATTTTTGAACCCGGGGACTTCATTTGAACAAACTTGATAGTCTAGACGTTGGCGATCAGTTTAAAAGAAAAACTGTTGAAATCTGTCTAGCGGTTCTTGAGAAGAAGATTTTTTAAGGTTTCAACCATATATGGTAATGGCGGCCATCTTGGTTGTCGCACTGACCTAATTTTAACAAATCTAAAAACCATTCATCTAAGGATCATCCACGTGAAGTTTGGTCAAAATTGGCCAAGCGGTTTCTGAGTAGAAGTCGTTTGAAGCAAAAGTTAACGACAACGACGACGACGACGGACGACGGACGAAGAGTGATCCCAATAGCTCACCTTTGAGCCTTCGGCTCAGGTGAGCTAAAAAAGGGAATGCTCTTAATGGATGAGATCTTTAATGTTGTTGTGCCATTTAAGAGCAGGACTTCTTGAACAAGATGTAGGTGTACGTTT
Source organism: Cyrtodaria siliqua (assembly GCA_037043455.1). Taxonomy (NCBI): domain Eukaryota; kingdom Metazoa; phylum Mollusca; class Bivalvia; order Adapedonta; family Hiatellidae; genus Cyrtodaria; species Cyrtodaria siliqua. The sequence continues at coordinate 44,806 of JAWPHD010017210.1, read as the reverse complement.
TAATTGTTCTGTGGCAACTGTCAGTCGGAAAATAGTAATATGGGCAAACTTTGTATACTTTGTCGTAGGATCTATTCATATTTGGCAGCCAATGCAGTCTATTCAACGACTAATGCCTGATTGTTATAAGAATATTTATCCAAATAATAGAGTGATCATTGATTGTATTGAAGCAAGAACACAGCACCCATCTTCCCTGGTACTGAATTCTCAGTCATACTCAAGCTACAAATGAGCAAATACATTCAAATGCCTTCTTGGGATCGCCCCTCATGTAGAAGTAAGTTTTGTGTCTTCTCTGTATACAATGTGTATGTCAGATGTTGAAGTAACAAGATGATCTGGTCTGTTGGATCTAATTGAACACATAGGGGATGATATAATGGTGGACAAAGGTTTTATTTAAAACAAAAATGTTTTGGCTGGAAAGGGGGCAACATTAAACATTCTAGATTGTCTTAGTAAAATGCAAACAGTTTAATGTGAACGAAATAGAAAGCACTGAACAAATTGCAAAATTAAGAATTCATACTGAAAGAATGAATCGACGCATAAAAGAGAACCATCTGTTTGACTCTGGGATTCCCCTTTTACTCTCTGGTTCAGTAAAATAGTTATGGACCGTTGCATGTCTGTTGGCTAATTTCAAGGGGCAACTAGTCCAAGCCTGGTCCGTTTTAGTATTTGATTGAACACGTTCAGTTTGTTTTTTGCTTCACAGGAAGTGGCTAAAGTAAAACTGATCAACATTGTCTTTTACTTCATTCCATATACATGTCTTGGTTGAAGTATATTGTTTCTAAGTGGTAGTCATTCGGGGTACACCAAACATATCTGGAAAAAAAGAACAAAACAAAAAGTTAGTTAATTTTATATTATCTAACAATATTTAGAATGATTTTGATTCACTTCATAGCAAGTTATTTCTATATGAATTGTATGAATATTGAAAAAGTATTGTATGTTATATTGTTTTGCATTCAGTTACATATAGCATTATATAGCAAATAAATACTCATTACTGTCAGTTGAGGTGGGTCTTCATTTTTCCTTTGTGACCTGTAACATTTTCCAGTCACCTGGCTGCCCTCATTAATAGTTTAACTGGAAAATATTTATGATGACGTTGTTTTAATAATTATTTTAATAATACTACTACTAATAATACAATTTCTAACAATAAATGGTTGGGAACGGGCGGTTATCTTTTTACTTTCTGCTCTTTTCTCGGTCTATTCTATTATCTTCCTATCAAGTTCTGACCTCCTTCCATTGATGGCACTATAAGCACTTTTTCACCTACTCATATATTTCAAAATCATCGACTGAGGAAATTATTCAAAGAATACGGTACTCCAGTTTGTTGGAGAACTGATCAGCCGGCACATTATAAAGCACAAGCAGCTGAAATTAATTGAATAAGGTCACCTATATAAACTGTTTGTTTTATCATACTTCTGCTGAAACTTGCCTTGGTATCATAGTGCATTTGAGTAAACATTTGGAAATTGTAACCAACAGATAGTTAATAAGTATGGCCTAAAACTGTACAGGAGGTGATAACAAGTTCAAATACAGGGTCTGGAAAGGGATTTTATTGATGTGCAAAAGTATGTTAAAACGAATATGAGTGAGAATATAGACTACAAAAGCGTTTACTCACCTTTCAAGTTCGGGATGTATCCTTCACTGGACTATTTAAATCACTTGTTGATGGATTTATCACCAGAATACTTTTATTGGATTTTATGGGGCTTTCAACAAATGAAAAGGTAAGTGGGATAATCAGATCAAGGTCCCTTTCACTGTAGGAGGCAGCCATTTTATCACTATGGACTCAGTAGTTGCTAAAGTAATCTGTGCTCACTTAGCCTCGTTCTGGAAAATCTATGAATATTCATGAGCCAATATTAAGAAAGGCCTTAAAATTGACCATTGTGAACCCAGCTTCATGGCTATGACCTTCATAACATTTCAACGTTTTAGTTGTAGTTTAATGCATTAACAGCCTGTTGACGCAGTGGATAAATCTATGGTCTTGAAATCCAGAGGACCCTGATTCAAGCCTCACTGGCGTCAGTATATTTCGTCTGTGTATTCTTCGGCAAGACACATACCCTTGCCAGACACTTTCCCTTACCCTCGTCTGACGGATGGGGGCGTAAACCGGGCGGCCTGGTGTATCGCATTTTTCTTCTCCGATTACATTAAAGAAACATAAGATTTTTTTCATTAGTAGAAGTATAGCAGGTTCCTATATTGATATGTATCACCCCACCCACCCACCCCTCCCTCTCTCTGTGATGGCTCTACCCCTGCGAAAATCCAGTGGGAAATCCAAAGAATTCCATAGTATTTTATGCATTTCTAAGGATTTTTTTCTTTTAAATTCCATGGAATTCCATGGATTAAAAGCTTGGAAAAGCTTGGAAAAGCTTGGTGGTATTGGCCCAGAAATACCATGGAATTCCATGGAATTTCACTGCCAGATCATTATAAAACATTAAATGGAACTGTCACAAGAAGTCCATTGTATTCCATTGAATTCCATGGACCCAAATATTCCATTGTATTCAATGAAATTCCATTGGTAGACAGTATATAAATATAAATGATATCAAGCCAAGAAATCCATAGTATTCCATGGAATTCCAAGGGTATGCATGTATGACTAAAATCAATGAAATTTCATGGAAATCCTTGCTAAGAAATGTCTGGAGAAGTGTGTGTTTTCCCCAAGATTGAATTGGGGTTTTAAGGCGCACCAACACGTGAAAAGGTTATATGGCGCCTAACAGGCATGAACATGCCAGGCTCATCTTCCATGTACATCGAGATAAAATATGGAAAATGGGCCTAGAACCTTCTCACCTTGAACTGCAGAGTTGCTGCAAATTCTAGGAAATCATAATTCCAACACATTCTCTGTTGGGGAAAACCCCCAACTTATTTAATACTAAAACCAAATACCACAATAATTGTGTTGCAGCATGCGAAAACCAACAACATGGTAATGAAAATCCCTATCTCAGGAACCGTAAGAGAGCGAAAAAAGCTTAGAATGTCCTCTTTCAAGTCAAACACTTTCAAAACATAGTCCATGGCCTCTGACCATGGTAGTTCATGGTCTCTGACCATGTTCAACCATGGTCTCTGGTAGACCATGGTCAAACACCATGACATATCAAAGACATAATCATACATTTACAAATATACTTTTTCATCCATTTACAACTCGTACTATACATTTTGGGTATAGACATTTTCATTTTATTTCAACAATAATATCAGTAAAATAAGTGTGCACAATTTCATCAAGATAATTTCTTAATGCATCATTTAAACATCATGGACTTCATTAATAAATATTAAATGAAATTAAGCAAAATCAATTAGATAACTAACTCAAATAAAACAGCTCACATTTAAAATACACGGTTGCATTTTATGTTATGCAGTTAGGTTCAACATTTTCTAATATGAGCTGAGTGTCAAATTAGCATTATTTCATTTCTACATGTAGAAAATTGAAACTTATCTTACCTCGCTTGTCAATTATTCCATGTTATGTTAGGTTTCACTTGTAACTATAACCTTCTAATTCAGTGTTTGACAACATAGTCCAGATATATACATTAAATCCACACACAGTTTGTGGGGAAACACAGAATTAAGTTAAATGGACACTATGTATGCCTTTTTTCATGCAAATCTTTTTTCCCACAAAAAATTTCAAACTGAGCAAAATCTTCTCCCAAAATGCACTGCAATCCATTTCCTTAAATAACCAGATGTAAAATCAGTTATCTTATAACACCCATCTAGCAGTATTTACTTGCTTCTTGTAGCCCTAATAAACTTTCCAACCTGCCAGTGCTTGACCTAAGGTCAATTATGTCACTCTTTGACTTGGATTTGAATATATCACTTGTTCCACAAGTCTTCGATTTCAACAGAAACATCTGCACCATTCCTTAATCTAATTTATTCAATAGTTTGGAAAACGATGGACTTTTCTTAAAGTTCTATCTTGACACAATAAATGTAAATTCCAAGCTTTTCCATGGTTTTTCACACATTAAGATTCACAAGTCCAAACTTTTCTCAGCAGAGGTATTTTAAACAATCAATTCCATTCAATTCCAAGCTTTTTCCAAGCAGGAAAACCCTGGATTTCGATGGAATAAAAATCCAAGCTTTTCCATGCTATTCTCACACAAAATCCTTGAAATGTCATGGAATTTCTAGGAATAATGAATCCAAGCTTTTTCTTACTTTTTCCTGTGAACAAAATGTTGCAGATCTATGAAATTCCATGGAATTCTAAGGATTGCAAAAAAGCTTGGATTTATTTCTGCAGGGGTAAATAACCTTATATGTGTTGATGAACATATATACAACGTTTAATTCAGTTTCTTTTTAAAAGTGCATATTGAAAAGTCTCACCCACAAAATAAAGGGTAAAACTATACATTTTCACAAAATATTTTGGAGTAAATACAGTATTTGTCATTGTTGGCATTGTTACCCCTGCATTAGCAACAAAACTTTTTTACATACATGTCATTCAAGTTGCACTTGTGTGTGCAAAAAAGGAGTTGATACTAATAATAGTCCCAATCCTAGATTAATTCCATACTATAAGTCAAGTACGAAGGACATCACAACCTATATTATGATACATATCCTAATCAAATGCTATTGTAACAACTGCAACAATAATAACGAATAGTTGGGTTTCGTATGTGTTGTGCTCGGCCGTTTCCAAAGGTCCATTATCGTACTCTTTTTTTATAGCACAGTGGCGTTGCTTGTGCAGAGTGGCGGCAGTAAAACGTCTCCCCGCGCTTGCAATCAGTACTGTTATTCATTCGATCTTTGGAGATCGCTGAGCCCGATACTTATAATTAGTTATCGGTGGTACATTTTCAATTTCTTTTGTTTTCTTATTTAATTTTTGATTCGGTGGTTCCACTACTCCGGCCGATAAAAGGCTCTGGGTATTGTTTAACCACTCATAGGATATGTTGTCTGCTTTTTACACGCAGGCTTCATAACCGCTGCTCCCAACTAAATTCCATTATGTTTATTTCGCTCTTCGGGGCTTTCCATTTTATTAGATACTGGGACCATACGCCGTACGACATGGGGAAGACGTCAACTCCATGTCCACCGCCATATGCATGCCATCTTCGTGATGGTTAAAATTGTGTGCTGTTGATTTTATGAATATTGAGTTCTGCTCAACCCGGGGCTAGAGGGCGTGAGCGGTAGCTAGCATATTTCACTACCGCTCATGAACAGTCTCAATCAAACCGAGACTGCAATATTTCGTATGTGTCGTGCTCGGCCGTTTCCAAAGGTCCATTATCGTACTCTTTTTTTAGTATAGTTAGTGGTCTGCAAATGCATAATATTTTTACATTTCATATGCAAAATTGTTCATGGTGATTTATGTGGGTGGGGTAATCCACGTGTTAAAATCCTTAAACTATGCATATATTACTATTAAAAAGCGTTGAAATAGACATCTAATAAGATTTTGTGTTGCAATTTGCATATTTTACTTTTAATTCATGTCTTTATATGTAATACAAAATCCAAATGTTTAATCATAGTAAGTATTGAAATAGCACACTCCTAAAAATATAAGACCGAAATAAATGTTATGAAAAACGTAAAACCGCACATTTCTAGAATCCTTTGGACTGTTTGCGTCGTTTGGGCATAGATGTCTATATCAGAAAAGTTTAATAATATTGAGGTTGCAGTTACTGTGAGGAAGGCTTCTACTTACAGTTCAGAGTGTGCATCACTGAACAAATATATGCAATACCATGAACGATTGAACGTTGCAAAGTACATAATTTCATTAATCTATCCTAAAAATCCATACTTCATATAATAATATCATTTAAATCATCATAGAAAGTTTGTAAATTAGTGATTCTTATAAGTTTACACATGTAATGTAAACAATATCGATTAAACTAATTGCATAAACTGCTCTACTGGCTAAAGATAAAGTTTATGTATAAGGGGCCATAATTTCTTATAAAAATCATTCAACCGGAACATGGTGATGATATACACAACTAGGCTTTGTACTGATCATCCCTGCCAAGTTTCGTTGAAGTCCAGCCAGAGGTTCAAGAGAACTATTCAACCAGAACATGGCAATGACATGTGCAACTAGGCTAAGTACTGATCATCCCCACCAAGATTCGTTGAAATCCGGAAAGCAGTTCAGAAGAGACTAATCTGGACAAGCGGAATATGTTGATCATATGCACAACAACCCTATTTTACCTTGTATAGTATGCACCCGTGTATAGTATGCACCCCCCTTCTCAGAGGTCAAAACTGGGGTAAAAAAGCTGTTTCCGTGTATAATACGCATCAAAATATTAGATTTCCTAGATGAACCATTCGACGAAAATAAAAGGTTACATTTTTCTTAAAAAAAATCTCTTTGCAAAAAATATAATTGCATCACGATAATTAAAGCAGAATAATACGGTACAACAACTATCTGCAGATCACGAAAATTAGCGTACAAAAGAAAACAACACCGGAACAATATAATTACTTCAATCATTAATTGCCAATCTTCAGGGGAGTACCTATCTTATATCATCTCATCAAAGAGCCGATTATAATGCCGCAGATAATGGTCCGTAATCCGATAATTACATCTACTAAAACAAATACATCAAAGTCGTTGGTTACCGCAATCCATTACGCCGATTATACTAACATTGTGTATTCACGGGAACCAGTGCTTATCACAAGTGTAGCACGTGATCAGTTACCTGTACGCACTGGAAATACCCGTGGCTAAATCTGGTAAAGGTCACACGACGTGTCAAAGTGCATCCTCAGAAATAGTCGCTTCTTGCGTCAACTTCAAAGGATTATAGGAATAGAATAACCCACTCTACCCGTGTTTAAAGTGTGTCTATACTGCAGCTATTTTTAAGTTTGCAAAACTTATGAAATTTATAAACAATTAAGCGGATATCAGCAAAACAAACGGAAAACATGATCATCCTTTATTGAAATTCTGCAACAAATATGCAAGTATTATCATCGCTATTACTGTCGTCTGCAAGTGCCGTCTGGTGCATTTAACATATGAGAATATAATTGTACAATACTATTACTACCACCAGTCTAATTCATGGAAATCACATGATATCAAGTCATCTGATATAACAAGGGCCGAATTTCGTTCACTCATTTATTGAAATTCTACAACAAATATGCAAACATTTATATAACAAGAGGTCAATGACCTTGAAGCTCTACTGATTGATTTTGATTTCAGGAAGTAGTCGCTACAGACTTGTTTTTTGAAAAATTATTTTTAGCTGTGGCGGCCATCTTGAATTTCCGGCCGACCTGAAATTTTGCTAGGATCAATTAGACATCAAGAGCAACATTCCTGTGAAGTTTCATGAAAATCCGTCAAGTAGTTTCACAGGAATAGTCGCTACAAGTTTTCATTATATAACTCTATGTAAACAAAGATGGCCGCTGACAGCCATGTTTAACGTCGAATCAAAAAAATGTTTGACTCTGATAACCATCATGTCATGCTGATCATTTTACAAAAAGTCCCATATCAATATCACTTATAGTTTTCAAGACGTAGTCGCTACAAACTTCTTTTTTAACAAGAGGTCAATGACCTTGAAGCTCTACTGATTGATTTTGATTTCAGGAAGTAGTCGCTTCAGACTTGTTTTTTGAAAATCTATTTTTAACCGTGGCGGCCATCTTGAATTTCCGGCCGACCTGAAATTTTGCTAAGATCAATAAGACATTAAGAGCAACATTCCTGTGAAGTTTCATGAAAATCCGTCAGGTAGTTTCAAAGAAGTAGTCGCTACAAGTTTTCATTATATAACTCTATGTAAACAAAGCAGCCATGTTTAAGGTCAAATCAAAACGATTTTCGACAAGGACCAACATCATGTCATACTGATCATTTTAGAAAAAGTCCCATATCAATATCTCTTATTGTTTTGAAGAAGTAGTCGCTACAAACTTATTTATTTTAAATCTATTTTTAGCTGTGGCGGCCATCTTGAATTTCCGGCTGACCTGAAATTTTTCTAGGTTCAACTAGACATCAAGAGCAACATTCCTGTGAAGTTTCATGAACATCCGTCAAGTAGTTTCAGAGGAGTAGTCGCTACAAGTTTTTACTATATAACTCTATGTAACCAAAGATGGCCACTGGCAGCCATGATTAACGTCGAATCAAAACGATTTTCCACAAGGATCTACATCATGTCATGCTGATCATTTTAGAAAAAGTCCCATATCAATATCACTTATAGTTTTCAAGAAGTAGTCGCTACAAACATATTTTTTAAAAATCTATTTTTAGCTGTGACGGCCATCTTGAATTTCCGGCCGACCTGAAATTTTGATAGGATCAATTAGACATCAAGAGCAATATTCCTGTAAAGTTTCATGACAATCCGCCAAGTAGTTTCAGAGAAGTAGTCGCTACAAGTTTTTACTATATAACTCTATGTAAACAAAGATGGCCGCTGGCAGCAATGTTTAACGTTGAATCAAAACGATTTTTGACTAGGATCAACATCATGTAATGCTGATCATTTTAGAAAAAGTCCCATATCAATATCACTTATAGTTTTCAAGAAGTAGTCGCTACAGACTTATTTTTTAAAAATCTATTTTTAGCTGTGACGGCCATCTTGAATTTCCGGCCGACCTGAAATTTTTCTAGGATCAATTAGACATCAAGAGCAACATTCCTGTAAAGTTTCATGACAATCCGCCAAGTAGTTTCAGAGAAGTAGTCGCTACTAGTTTTTACTATATAACTCTATGTAAACAAAGATGGCCGCTGGCAGCCATGTTTAACGTTGAATCAAAACGATTTTTGACTAGGATCAACATCATGTCATGCTGATCATTTTAGAAAAAGTCCCATATCAATATCACTTATAGTTTTCAAGAAGAAGTCGCTACAAACTTGTATTTTAAAACTCTATTTTTAGCTTTGGCGGCCATCTTGGATTTCACATCAACATGAATTTTGGCTAGGATCAACTAGACTTTATGGGCAACATTTCTGTAAAGTTTCATGAATATCCATCCAGTAGTTTCAGCTGTGAAGTCGCTACAAATAAATTACTATATAACTCTATGTAAACAAAGATGGCCACTGGCAGCCATGTTTAACGTTGAATCAAAACGATTTTTGACTAGGATCAACATCATGTCATGCTGATCATTTTAGAAAAAGTCCCATATCAATATCACTTATAGTTTTCAAGAAGAAGTCGCTACAAACTTGTATTTTAAAACTCTATTTTTAGCTTTGGCGGCCATCTTGGATTTCACATCAACATGAATTTTTGCTAGGATCAACTAGACTTTATGGGCAACATTTCTGTAAAGTTTCATGAATATCCATCCAGTAGTTTCAGCTGTGAAGTCGATACAAAAAAAAGTTTACAGACAGACGGACGGACAGACGGACGACGGACTCCGCACCATGGCATAAGCTCTGCTGATCTCTGATCAGTAGAGCTAAAAACAAGCTTTATAATAAACTTTATACATTTCTAAGTCGAATTAAGTCAATAAATTGCTTGTATAAAGCGAGTAAGTCATAAAATAAAGTATTATCGGCATTCACAAATGTCTGTCTGTTCGTCCCCGATGTTTTCATCAGCGTTTTTTCTCCATTCTGACATCGATTTTCTGCATATAAAATGCAAGAAAAAAGTTTTTTGTATCGTTTCCTTGTATTGTACGCACCCCCCTTTCGGAAACCGTAAAAGAAGAAAAACAAGAGGTCAATGACCTTGAAGCTCTACTGATTGATTTTGATTTCAGGAAGTAGTCGCTACAGACTTGTTTTTTGAAAATCTATTTTTAACCGTGGCGGCCATCTTGAATTTCCGGCCGACCTGAAATTTTGCTAGGATCAATGAGACATTAAGAGCAACATTCCTGTGAAGTTTCATGAAAATCCGTCAAGTAGTTTCAGAGGAGTAGTCGCTACAAGTTTTCATTATATAACTATGTAAACAAAGATGGCCGCTGGTAGCCATGTTTAACGTCAAATTAAAACGATTTTCGACAAGGACCAACATCATGTCATACTGATCATTTTAGAAAAAGTCCCATATCAATATCTCTTATAGTTTTGAAGAAGTAGTCGCTACAAACTTATTTATTTTAAATCTATTTTTAGCTGTGGTGGCCATCTTGAATTTCCGGCCGACCTGAAATTTTTCTAGGATCAACTAGACATCAAGAGCAACATTTCTGTGAAATTTCATGAACATCCGTCACGTAGTTTCAGAGGAGTAGTCGCTACAAGTTTTTACTATATAACTCTATGTAACCAAAGATGGCCACTGGCAGCCATGTTTAACGTCGAATCAAAACAATTTTCCACAAGGATCAAAATCATGTCATGCTGATCATTTTAGAAAAAGTCCCTTATCAATATCACTTATAGTTTTCAAGAAGTAGTCGCTACAAACTTATTTTTTAAAAATCTATTTTTAGCTCGTGACGGCCATCTTGAATTTCTGGCAGACCTGAACTTTTGCTAGGATCAATTATCAAGAGCAACATTCCTGTAAAGTTTCATGACAATCCGTCCAGTAGTTTCAGAGGAGTAGTCGCTACAAGTTTTTACTATATAACTCTTATGTAAACAAAGATGGCCGCTGGCAGCCATGTTTAACGTTGAATCAAAACGATTTTTATCAAGAATCAACATCATGTCATGCTGAACATTTTAGAAAAAGTCCCATATCAATATCACTTATAGTTTTCAAGAAGTAGTCGCTACAAACTTGTATTTTAAAACTCTATTTTTAGCTTTGGCGGCCATCTTGGATTTCACATCAACATGAATTTTTGCTAGGATCAACTAGACTTTATGGGCAACATTTCTGCAAAGTTTCATGAATATCCATCCAGTAGTTTCAGAGGAGTTGTCGCTACAAATAAAAGTTTACGAACAGACAGACGGACAGACGGACAGACGGACCCGGACGCCGCACCACGGCATAAGCTCTGCTGATCTCTGATCAGTAGAGCTAAAAACTGCGTACTATACAAGGTAAAATACGGTAGGCTTGATACCGATCATCCTTGTCAAGTATCGTTGAAATCCAGCCTGGGGTTCAAGAGAACTAGCCCGAAAAATGTTCGTGTATCAAAAGCATTTAAAGGGCCATAACTCTGCCAAAAATTTGTAAACCTGAACGCGATGATGATATGCACAACTAGGCTTGGTGCTGAATATCCTTGCGAAGTTTCGCTGAAATCTGGCAAGGGGTTCAGGAGAACTAGTCCAGATAAAGTTTGTGTATTAAAACCTTTAAAGGGCCATAACTCTGCCAAAAACCATTCAACTAGAACACGGCGATGATTTGCCTAACTAGACCTGGAACTGATCATCCCTAAAAAGTTTCGTTTAAATACGGCCATGGGTTCAGGAGAACTAGTCAGGACTTTGTGTATTAAAACCAGTAAAGGGCCATAACTCCGCCAAAATCATTCAACCGGAACACAGTGATGATAGGCGCAACTAGGCTGGGTACTCATCATCCCTGCCAAAATTCGCTGAAATTCGGCCAGGAGTTCAGAAGAGACTAGTCTGGATAAAGTTTGTGTATCAAAACCTTTAAAGGGCTATAACTCTGCAAACATCATTCAACCGGAACATGGTGATGACATGCACAACTAAGCCTGGAACTGGCCATCCCTGCAAAGTTTCACTGAAATCCAGCTAGGGGTTCAGGAGAACACAGTCCGGACAAAATTTGTGTATTAAACCTTTAAAGGGCCAAAAATCTTTCAACCAAAATATGGCAATGACATGCTATGAAAGGGATTTCATGTTGAGTCTTTCAACAGATACCCAGGCAGATGTTATTGAAGCTTTTAATTACACCTCTCGGTATCTGGATGACATACTAAACATTGACAAGCCTTTCTTTCCAACTATGGTTGACAATATTTATCCTAAAGAACTTTAGCTTAATAAAGCTAATATATCTGATAATAACGCTTCTTTTCTTGATTTAGATCTCTCGATTGAAAATGGTGAAATAATTAGCAAAATTTATGACAAGAGAGATGATTTTAATTTTGACATTGTTAATTACCCCCACTTGGATGGGGATGTTCCCTGAGCAACTTCTTATGGGGTGTATGTGTCTCAACTTATTCGTTTTTCAAGAGCTTGTACTCGAGTTGAGGACTTTAATATTCGTAATATTTGTATAACTAAAAAGCTACTCAATCAGGGTTACCGTTACCATAAACTTCGTAAAACCTTTGCAAAATTTTATTATCGTAACCCTGATCTTCTTTCCAAATATAAAAGTAATTTAAGGACTCTTCTGCGACAAGCACTATCACAACCTGACTTCTAGGTGATGTGATTTATAAACTTCGTAAGACTCTTGGTCATGATCACTTTCATACTATCTTTGTTAAACTTGTTAAAAAGTTTATCAAAAGAGGTTATGACCCTATCATTTTGCAACGTACTGCATGCTTGGTGGTGGACCCTTTTACAGTTCGCCACTATGCTTTCCTCTTTAATTGTACGATGACCGGACCCTATGATGACGCCTACCTAAAGCCCATTGGGATGGTGGCGTTTGATGTTTGTCTATGATCTTTCCTGTCGTGCCCTTAATGGTTTATTCTCTTGTTGCTCTGGCTTCTGCCAAGTCATTGAGTACCTTCATTGTGGCTTTCTAGGCTATTGTTTTTTTTGTATTATATTTACACGAGCATATTTGTGTTTTACTTATATTGCCTACTGATGCTGCCTTGTTGGTTAGAGATAAGGTCATGGCGGGGATTTCTTTATTTACACTGTCCTGTTTTAATGGGATAAAGTAGGGTAAGTGTGAGGTTTGGTGCACCCTAGAACCGGTTTAAACCCCCAGTGGCCTTTGTTGCAACTGACCGTTCCAAGGCGGTAGCCCTATTGTCAACTCTTTTGTGTTTGTGATGTCGTTTGCATTTTTTATTACTTTTGCCTTCTCGTTTGTCTGTTTGCGTGTTTGTTTTTGTGTTTTGTGGTTGACTGTCGTCCTTGAATGCTGCTTTCCCTGTCCGATATTTTTATATTTCTTTTGGTACTGATCATCCCTGCAAAGTTTCGTTGAAATACAGCCAAGGGTTCAAGAGAAATAGTCCAGATAAAGTTTGTGTAGTAAAACCTTTAAAGGGCCATAACTCAGCCAAAAATCATTCAAGTGAAACATAGTAATGATATGCACCACTAGGCCTGGTACTGATCATCCCTGCAAAGTTTCGCTGAAATCCGGCAAGGGGTTCGGGAAAAAATGCTGGACAAAGGCTGTGTATTATAGCCTTTAAAGAGCCATAACTCTGCCAAAATTAATTCAACTGGAACACGGTGACGACATACATAACTAAATTTGGTACTGATCATCCCTGCAAAGTTTCATTAAAATCTGGCCAAATGAAAGGCCCATCGTCTTAATGAGGTAATTTCGGTATTGGTCTATTGATTACTTACGTCAACATTACAATTGCAATAACTCAACTTGCCTTAAGGTTCATGTAAACCACCATTTTGTAAAAAAAACGTCAGTAAATGTGAACTTGACATATATTGATTTTGAAAACAAATCTCCATCTTCAATTGTAATGGAAATGTTTGTATGACATTGTACATTAAAACTGTCGTAAAAATGGGTCTGTGAACGAGGTTTTAGTAGGACTAAACAATAAAATCTGACCATCATTTTAGTAAAAACAAACGCTGTTTATGCTAAAAAGTGAACCTCATTAAGAAGTAATAAACATATAAAAAAAGCCTAGAATGAAAGTCATCTATGTCACTGAAGTGCATGCCTAGCCCAGAAATGGCAAAAAAAATTGGTTAAATATAAATACTCGGCATGAAATTTTGGCCCTGTTAAAATTGAGAGCAGCCATTTTGGTTCGTTGAAAAGTTTCGAGTTTTATGACCCTAAAAGCACATATACATAAACAATCAGACATAATTGGTCGTTTATCAGTAATAAATATCTTATTATGTGGTCTTACCTAAGGTAATCATCCACTTTCAGACCTCATTATAGCCATAAACTTGCATTTGAGTTCAGCTGTCAAAGTGTTTGTTTACAAATTTGCCGCAAATGGACCGAATCACCTAAACTATTAATTTTATATTAATGCGCCACTATTGAAATGAGGCCGAAACATCGATATATTTTCAAAAGTTAAATAAATGGAACATATATTATTACCTAATAATGTTATATGCGTTAAAATTTCTTTTTGTATTAAAATAATGTTATTGCAAAGAAGTTTGCGTGAGTACGAACATCCCTTAGATGTCCTTCGGCTACTGGGTTTTGTTGACAATGTGGAGTTTTGTCTTTTATTGCATTTTTCTCTATTTGTGGTAGAAATCATTCCACAGAGAGGTAGGTATATGTATTTATATTTGAAATGCATTAAATCGAATGTTAAATCTTATATAGATTATTTGAAATTGCTTTAAAAAACAGCGATAAACGAGCTGTCAAATACTCTCCCATCTTATCACACTTTGCACTCTTTTTTTGAGAAATGTTAAAAGTTATCATACGGCGTGTTAGGAGTGCCATTACAACATTTCTAAGCATGGGACGAAAATACAAGATAAAAAGCAGGTTTGGCCTGGCTTCAGGAAAATTTAGTGTGGCCAGAAATAAAAGTGCTGGTATTGGTAGGAAACAATATGAATAAAGGACAAAGTTAGATGAAAACAACCCCCTTAGACTGAAAATTAAACGAAAGCAAGCATGTGCATTGAAAAAAGTGAAAAAACTTTATGAAATCTACAAAGTGAATGGAAAATGGTTCAAAAGGAACATAAAAAGAAAGTGAAACACTGAAGATGGGAACTACAGGATGGTGTGTCTTAGTTCACTACAGAAAATGATTGCTGACATAAGCACCCATGCTGCCCTTTGTGTGAAAGCTTATGATATAGCAACTGCAGGTAAATCCCCATTTCAGCTATCATTACAAATAATTACATTTGGTCTAGCATCTTTTATATCTGCAACATGTGCCGGTTGTAAAGAGGATTTCACATTTGAAACAAGCCCAAATTTATGCACAGAAACAAACTCTAGTTTTGATATAAATGTACGGGCTGTGTCGGGAACCCTATTGACCGGTAATGGGCAAGCAGATCTAAATGAACTATTAGCATCACTGAACTCGCCTGGAATGAGCCAACAGACTTTCTCCAAGATAGAGTTGACAATTAATCATTGGTGGAAAAACTTGCTAGAGAAAGATCTTGAGGAGGCGATTGAAGAAGAGAAGAGACTAGCCATTGAATGTGGAAGCTTTCATGATGGTAATGCACCTGTCAATGTGTTCCCCAACCGTGGTGGGGAGGAGATTGGTACGGCAGGCATACCCAGGAAAATTTACAAATTATTTGTTTAATTTCTAGTGTTAGTGCAGATATTCATGTTTTATTAATTCCTTTTAGGGTAGGAGTTTATATGAATATAAAATATCCACATGTCGGTACGTGCTGTTTGTAATTCCCTAGCATGGGGAATTAATTTCTAACTTCTGTCTAATCCCCCGGGTATGCACCCACATCACCCCAAACGGAGTTGACATTGATAGGTGCATTAAATACATGTCTATAATATCTTATTTTCCCTAGGTGCATTAAATACATGTCTATAATATATTATTTTCCCTTAAAAGACATTAAAAGTTCATGTTAAATACCAATAGACTACTATTTACTATTTTTCACTGTCTCACATTGAAGTGCCTTCACTGTGGTCTGGTGACATTATCTTTTATACATTCTGCGAGCGATAGTAATTATTATTAGTATATTGTATAAATACAACTGGGGTACCTAGGGAACATTGAATTACATATACTGATAATTTCATGATTTGTTGATACATCCCACTTCGGGTGACAGTGGATATTGTCAAAAGTCGTAAACAATATGTTGACATCAGGTTCGCCTTAGTCAACATTACTTTCCTCGTGTTGACAATATGCCCAGTCAGCCTCACTGGAAGATATATATTATATAGATATGATAATAATTACTGGTAAAATTATGTAACATTAAAGAAAGTAACCCGCCAAATAACGACAAAATTACACTTCAGAGCCGTTGATCAAAACTCTTTCAATGTGTTTGTCATATAATAATGTATATGTGTCTATTAAAAGTACAGGTTTATTCATGGGTTCTTAAAATACCAGTGATAATATTGAATGTATGCTTAAAATGAATTATGAGTTTGTAAGTCTTAATTCGATGCTCCAGTTTGTGTGTGTGGGGAGGGGGGGGGTTGCAACATATATGTGTAAGAATTGACAAAAGTAACACAGAAATATGTAAAAAATTTTTTATAATAGTTTCAAATGGGGGTGGGGTGGGGTGGGGTGGGGGGTATGTGGAGCGGGGGTGAGGGTGAGAGGCAGGAGTGGGTTGTGGGGGGGGGGGGGGGGGGGGGGATGGGGCAACATATATGTGTAAAAATTGACTAAAACAACAAAGAAATATGTAAAAAAAAAAAAAAAGTTTAAAGTCTGGGTGGGGTGGGGGTGATGGGGTGAGAGGTGGGAGTGCGTTGGGGGTTTGGGGGGAGGGGGGGCAACATATGTGTGTAAGAATTGACTAAAACAACGAAGGGGGGAGGGGATGGTTGTGTAAGAACTGAATTGAATTGAATGTTGTTAAATGGCTCATCAACACAGTATAGTTATTTAGAGCCGCCCCAGAGAGAGGGGAAGGATACATAGGAATCCGGGAAACTGCCCTACTCTTATTATCGAATAGATTCCTATGGTTCTTTAATGTGCTCGGAGGAGAGACCGATACACGGGACCACCCGGTTTATGTCCCCATCCGACGGACGAGGCTAAGGTAAAGTGTCTTGCCCAAGAAAGAACTGACAAAAGCAGAAATATGTAAAAAAAAAAAAAGTTTCAAGTCTGGGGCGGTGGTGGGGGGTGGGGGGGGGAGGGTTGCAAAATATATGTGTAAGAATTGACAAAAGCAACACAGAAATATGTAAAAAAAAAAAAAGTTCAAGTCTGGGGCGGGGTGTGGGGCGGATGGGGTGAGTGGCGCGGGATGGCGTGGTGGGGGCGGGGAGGGTTGCGTTGCAACATATATGTGTAAGAATTGACTAAAACAACACAGAAATATGCAAAAAATAAATAAATAATAAAGGTGTCGAGGGGAGTTGGGGCGGGGGGTAGAAGGGGGGTGGGGAGGAGGGAGCCCATGCCCCAATATGGGCGAAGTAATAAGATGCATAATGTCATAACAAATCCCAAACCAAAATTATAGATATATACATGCTTACATGCAAACCTAGATCTGCCTTTATTGCACATTTTATGGGCCATCACAATTTGGATTCCATGGGAGCCCAGAATTTGCAGAAGACAAAATTACTTATCCAAGCCTTTACAACATACTATAAGGAAACCAATTCCAAAATTTAGTTCAGCTAGGACTGAAATGTAAGAGATATAGACCTGTAAACACAGCTTACACGCAAAATTTGATGTGAAACAGACATATTTAAGGGCTATCAGAATTTGGGTTCCATGGGAGCCCAGGGGTTACAGGAACCAAAATTACTTAAGCAGGCCTTACGATAATGCTATAAGGAAGCTAATGGCGAAATTTGGTTGTGCTAGGGTAAGAATTGTAAGACATATAGACTTGTAAACACAGCTTACACGCAAAATTTGATGTGAAATGGGGCACATATTATGGGCTATCATAATTTGGGTTCCATGGGAGCCCATGGGTTACAGGAACCAAAATTGCTTATGCAGCCCTTAAGATAATGCTACAAGGAAGCCCATGAACAAATTTGGTTGTGGTAGGATAAGAAATGTAAGAGATATAGACTTGTAAACACAGCTTTCACGCAATCCTTGATGTGGGACGCCGACGCCGACACCAACGCCGACCCCGGGGTGATTACATAAGCTCTCTTATGGCCTTATTATAATGTGTTTTGTTCATACAAGCCTTATATATAAATCAATGTACCTAAATGTCCCTTTGGTACACCATACATAGTTTTTAACAACTCAAAAGTAGTCCCAGATTCAATGAATTCTTGAAAAGTTTGACAAAAATAATTGTTTTGTTTCTTTAATTCTTTATGAAATACTAAAACTTGAAGATATTAGGCAAAGGCACTGCATTTAGAATACTTTCAATTAGTAATATATCCTTTGTAAGAATTGACAAAAGCAACACAGAAATATGTAAAAAAAAAGAAAAAAGTTTCAAGTCTGGGGCGGGGTGGGGGGTGATGGGGTGAGAGGCGCGGGATGTCGTGGTGGGGGCGGGGAGGGTTGCAACATATATGTGTAAGAATTGACTAAAACAACACAGAAATACGCAAAAAAAAAAAAAAAGGTGTCGAGGGGAGTTGGGGCGGGGGTAGAAGGGGGGTGTGGGGAGGAGGGACCCCATGCCCCAATATGGGCGAAGTAATAAGATGCATAATGCTATAACAAATCCCAAACAAAAATTATTGATATATACATGCTTACATGCAAACCTAGATCTGCCTTTATTGCACATTTTATGGGCCATCACAATTTGGGTTCCATGGGAGCCCAGAATTTGCAGAAGACAAAATTACTTATCCAACCCTTTACAACATACTATAAGGAAACGAATTCCAAAATTTAGTTCAGCTAGGACAAACAAGAGGTCAATGACCTTGAAGCTCTACTGATTGATTTTGATTTCAGGAAGTAGTCGCTACAGACTTGTTTTTTGAAAATCTATTTTTAACCGTGGCGGCCATCTTGAATTTCCGGCCGACCTGAAATTTTGCTAAGATCAATAAGACATTAAGAGCAACATTCCTGTGAAGTTTCATGAAAATCCGTCAAGTAGTTTCAAAGAAGTAGTCGCTACAAGTTTTCATTATATAACTCTATGTAAACAAAGCAGACATGTTTAAGGTCAAATCAAAACGATTTTCGACAAGGACCAACATCATGTCATACTGATCATTTTAGAAAAAGTCCCATATCAATATCTCTTATTGTTTTGAAGAAGTAGTCGCTACAAACTTTTTTATTTTAAATCTATTTTTAGCTGTGGCGGCCATCTTGAATTTCCGGCCGACCTGAAATTTTTCTAGGATCAACTAGACATCAAGAGCAACATTCCTGTGAAGTTTCATGAACATCCGTCAAGTAGTTTCAGAGGAGTAGTCGCTACAAGTTTTTACTATATAACTCTATGTAACCAAAGATGGCCACTGGCAGCCATGTTTAACGTCGAATCAAAATATTTTTCCACAAGGATCTACATCATGTCATGCTGATCATTTTAGAAAAAGTCCCATATCAATATCACTTATAGTTTTCAAGAAGTAGTCGCTACAAACTTATTTTTTAAAAATCTATTTTTAGCTGTGACGGCCATCTTGAATTTCCGGCCGACCTGAAATTTTGATAGGATCAATTAGACATCAAGAGCAACATTCCTGTAAAGTTTCATGACAATCCGCCAAGTAGTTTCAGAGGAGTAGTCGCTACAAGTTTTTACTATATAACTCTATGTAAACAAAGATGGCCGCTGGCAGCCATGTTTAATGTTGAATCAAAACGATTTTTGACTAGGATCAACATCATGTAATGCTGATCATTTTAGAAAAAGTCCCATATCAATATCACTTATAGTTTTCAAGAAGTAGTCGCTACAAACTTATATTTTAAAAATCTATTTTTAGCTGTGACGGCCATCTTGAATTTCCGGCCGACCTGAAATTTTTCTAGGATCAATTAGACATCAAGAGCAACATTCCTGTGAAGTTTCATGACAATCCGCCAAGTAGTTTCAGAGAAGAAGTCGCTACAAGTTTTTACTATATAACTCTATGTAAACAAAGATGGCCGCTGGCAGCCATGTTTAACGTTGAATCAAAACGATTTTTGACTAGGATCAACATCATGTCATGCTGATCATTTTAGAAAAAGTCCCATATCAATATCACTTATAGTTTTCAAGAAGAAGTCGCTACAAACTTGTATTTTAAAACTCTATTTTTAGCTTTGGCGGCCATCTTGGATTTCACATCAACATGAATTTTTGCTAGGATCAACTAGACTTTATGGGCAACATTTCTGTAAAGTTTCATGAATATCCATCCAGTAGTTTCAGCTGTGAAGTCGCTACAAATAAAAGTTTACGGACAGACAGACAGACGGACAGACGGACGACGGACACCGCACCACGGCATAAGCTCCGCTGATCTCTGATCAGTTGAGCTAAAAATGTAAGAGATATAGACCTGTAAACACAGCTTACACGCAAAATTTGATGTGAAACAGACATATTTTAAGGGCTATCAGAATTTGGGTTCAATGGGAGCCCAGGGGTTACAGGAACCAAAATTACTTAAGCAGCCCTTACGATAATGCTATAAGGAAGCTAATGGCCAAATTTGGTTGTGCTAGGGTAAGAATTGTAAGACATATAGACTTGTAAACACAGCTTACACGCAAAATTTGATGGGAAATGGGGCACATTTTATGGGCTATCATAATTTGGGTTCCATGGGAGCCCATGGGTTACAGGAACCAAAATTGCTTATGCAGCCCTTAAGATAATGCTACAAGGAAGCCCATGAACAAATTTGGTTGTGGTAGGATAAGAAATGTAAGAGATATAGACTTGTAAACACAGCTTACACGCAAACCTTGATGTGGGACGCCGACGCCGACACAAACGCCGACCCCGGGGTGATTACATAAGCTCTCTTATTCTTCGAATAGTCGAGCTAAAAATGGCCTTGCAGTGTTGCGTCAAATACGCAGTATTTTCCGATTTGACGCACAAATATTATTGCCGAAACGTACACTGACGCAGCCAAAAAAGGAGCCGTAAAATAAACGTAGTCATAAGCGATTTTCACGATATAAGTGTAATTTACGCGCTCTTGTCGCACAATGAAACAACAATTTTCATCGGCTGAGCTGTATGCAATGTCCAATCAAATGAGTTGTTCCGAGATGTTGTCAGTGTTCTACGCAAAATGTCAAAAAAGTAAATGCAGATTCAAAACAAACAAAATTACAGTTTGGACCGCGTTTGCCTCCAACCTTCCCTGATGACAACAACAATAATGTCGAGTCCCAATCAGCAAAGGACGAGGTAACCCGCAAGATAAAACGTAATTGTGTCCCGCAATGGTTGAGAACGTACAGCTGGCCACGTTTTGAAAAAGAATGCGATGAATTTGGAGGATTTATGTTTTGCCATGTGTGCACAGAGGCTAAACTGAACAAGAGGTCAATGACCTTGAAGCTCTACTGATTGATTTTGATTTCAGGAAGTAGTCGCTACAGACTTGTTTTTTGAAAATCTATTTTTAACCGTGGCGACCATCTTGAATTTTCGGCCGACCTGAAATTTTGCTAGGATCAATTAGACATTAAGAGCAACATTCCTATGAAGTTTCATGAAAATCCGTCAAGTAGTTTCAGAGATGTAGTCGCTACAAGTTTTCATTATATAACTCTATGTAAACAAAGATGGCCGCTGGCAGCCATGTTTAACGTCAAATCAAAACGATTTTCGACAAGGACCAACATCATGTCATACTGATCATTTTAGAAAAAGTCCCATATCTCTTATAGTTTTGAAGAAGTAGTCGCTACAAACTTATTTATTTTAAATCTATTTTTAGCTGTGGTGGCCATCTTGAATTTCCGGCCGACCTGTAAACAAAGATGGCCGCTGGCTCCATGTTTAATGTTGAATCAAAACGATTTTTGACAAGGATCAACATCATGTCATGCTGATCATTTTAGAAAAAGTCTCATAGCAATATCGCTTAGAGTTTTCAAGAAGTAGTCGCTACAAACTTGTATTTTAAAACTCTATTTTTAGCTTTGGCGGCCATCTTGGATTTCACATCAACATGAATTTTTGCTAGGATCAACTAGACTTTATGAGCAACATTTCTGTAAAGTTTCATGAATATCCATCCAGCAGTTTCAGAGGAGTTGTCGCTACAAATAAAAGTTTACGGACAGACGGACAGACGGACGACGGACGCCGCACCACGGCATAAGCTCTGCTGATCTCTGATCAGTAGAGCTAAAAATGAACATAATATATTTTTTTTAAATGTTGAGAATTGATCACCAGTTTCAATGTGACGCATATGTTTGGATTTTGACGCATTGTTTTTTGTCTGGGTGTGTCAAATGACTCGCATGTAGCCAATTGTAGATAAAACACTGCCTTATTATAATGTGTTTTGTTCATACAAGCCTTATATAAATCAATGTACCTAAATGTCCCTTTGGTACACCATACATAGTTTTTAACAACTCAAAAGTAGTCCCAGATTCAATGAATTCTTGAAAAGTTTGACAAAAATAATTGTTTTGTTTTCTTTAATTCTATATGAAATATTAAAACTTGGAAGATATTAGGCAAAGGCACTGCATTTAGAATACTTTCAATTAGTAATATATCCTTTTATTGGCCAAAAAAATTTAGTAGAACATTTATTTGGTTTTATGGAATGTACAGTATAGCTCATGCGAAACACACACTTTACTCGATTCGCCGAGTTTGGTCGTATCGAGTTCCGCGCGTATCTATGCGGAGTCAGTGTTTGTACTCAGCGAATTCACGCTGCGAAAGTTCGCCATTGTCAAGTCGCTCACACTCCGAGTTACTCCGCGTAGAATGCAATTAACCATGAGTGCACACATGTGGTGATTTATTATTGGGAAAAAATCTGAATTTTTCGACAACTTTTCAACTTGTCCGATATCGCGCTTGAAAAAGCAATCTATCGCCAGAAAAAGTACAAACAATGAGACGCCAAGTGCATCTTTTATGTGCAGAGTTGACACGACTAATAAATAAATTGAATAAATTTCAAAACAAATACGTATTTCAAACTTTTAATCACAAGTTTTGTTTGTTTTTGTTGTCCGAAAGTCAACAGTTTTCCTACCGACATAAATACTAAATACCCATAATCCTTGGCCATGTATGTATCTTTTAACAAGGCGGCACTAATAACGGGTTTATGACCCGGAATTCTTTACCATTTTTCTGATTATTTCTGACTAGAGAACCCATCGATGTAATAATGAACATCAGAATAGTAAAATTTGTTACAAAGAAAGACTAATTACAAACAAAGTATAATAATTACTAATTGAATGTTATGTTCAGTCGCCGCGAAGCCGGTAATAGGAACCGCCATATAACAGTCGTGACCCAGTATACATAATCCGGGCATTCAAATTTTCCCACATCCGCTTTTCCAAAACAAAACAAATGTCTTCTGCTTCGATTTTTAGAAGTTATTGAATAATTATGCATTAAAATGACTGCAATTAGAAAAAGTTGCACCTTTTACCTTTGCAGTTTTGACTCGGCGAACTCCGAGTTTGTCTACGCGGAGTATCGTGGCGTGAGTACGCCGAGAAACTTTTCCGACTCCGCGCAGTTTTATCATCGAAACTCAGCATAATAATTAAGCGATTTGTAAATTCCTCAATCGGCGTGAAAGAGTAAAGTGTGGGTTTCGCGTGAGCTGTACTGTATATAATAGAAAAGACTCACATAATAAAGAACATTTTTTTCTACAAATAACTTTTACAGTTTGAATATGCTTCAACAGAAAATGTAAATAATTCCGCTTCTAATGATGTATATATCAACAAAGTTTTTTTTAAAGAAAGTACAAAAAAATTAATATAACAAATTGATTATGACCGGCATTTAGATGAACCTTTGGAAAAAACTTCCCCAAATCCCCTTCCCGGGACCCGCGGCACCAAGAGAGCCGCCGATTACACACGGACATGCAGAGTTACCTCCTCTTTTCCGTTCGCGGCGCCACCTATAATGGTCGCGGGTAAGTCAAACGGTACTCAAAAATATTTGTTCTTTTTCCACGTTACGATGGTTTGTATTGATTTATTACTTTAATTTTACTTCCCATATGTTATTTTCTTACGGGTTTATAAGCTTATTTGGTGTTTGTACACCGGCTTTTGTTCTTTAGCCGTTAATTCAGACCGAAATTCGTACCCCACCCACGCGGTCTACTTTCGCTTCGGTGGTAAATTCCGACTTGGAATTTTGGTTTTTAACTTTTATTAACCATTATGGTAAGGCCTACCCTTGGAAGATTTAGTTTCTTCTGACGGTATGGACCCCATTTCAAGGGAATAAGTATCGGAATTTGACTTGACACCTGAATGAGGCGCCATTAGGGTCCTTCCTACTCGTGTCACCAATTCAATTCTTTATTAAGGAAATACTGTTAACATTTGATAGGAGTACAGTTGTGATCCTAGAACAGATGAATACATATAAACAATAATTATTATGAGTAATTATTTATTGCAGTATAGTTTAACTTATATAGTTTGACTTATTTTGTCTCTATGCATCATCAAACTAGCATGTATTAATTACAAATACACACTTTAACAAGAGGTCAATGACCTTGAAGCTCTACTGATTGATTTTGATTTCAGGAAGTAGTCGCTACAGACTTGTTTTTTGAAAAATTATTTTTAGCCATGGCAGCCATCTTGAATTTCCGGGCGACCTAAAATTTTGCTAGGATCAATTAGACATCAAGAGCAACATTCCTGTGAAGTTTCATGAAAATCCGTCAAGGAGTTTCAGAGGAGTAGTCGCTACAAGTTTTCATCATATAACTCTATGTAAACAAAGATGGCCACTGGCAGCCATGTTTAACGTCGGATCAAAATAATGTTTGACACTTATAACCATCATGTCATGCTGATCATTTTACAAAAAGTCCCATATCAATATCACTTATAGTTTTCAAGACGTAGTCGCTACAAACTTCTTTTTTAAAAATCTATTTTTAGCTGTGGCGGCCATCTTGAATTTCTGGCCGATCGGGACGAGTAGAATTCAGATAATTCCTTTTCATTTATCTATTTCGCTGTTCATATTGTTAAGTAAGACTAGTATCTCAGTCACTGTTTCGTGCCCTATTTATGTTTGATTAGATGATGACTTCGTGTCTATCGTTTATGCTTGTTGTTAGCGTTTATTTTATTTAGCGCCAGTAGTTGATTTCTCCGCCCGTTTGTTTGGTACATGTAGGTTGCGGTTGTTGGTGGTTTCTTTTCCTGTGAAATTGAAATGATGGGATGCTCGTGGCTGAGTCGTTAGTCTCTGACTTGAAATCACTGGCCACTAACCACTGTTTTTTTATGGTGGCATGGTTAGCTCAGTTGATAGAGCACTCGCCATGTAAGCAAGGGCTCCCATACCAGCCACCAAGGACAACTGGCGTCTTGTTTATTATAGTTAATCTCGTTTTATATACTGCTTTATTTTGTACTTTCCGGTGAAATAGAGGACTTCATGGTTTAAACAAGAGGCCCAAGAGTGTGTACACTCTACTGGCTAATATGGCTCATAACATCAATGAAGCGAGTGACTATCGTCTTAAAGAGGCAAAATATAGCATTTTTAACTAAACAAGAGGTCAATGACCTTGAAGCTCTACTATTGATTTTGATTTCAGGAAGTAGTCGCTACAAACTTGTTTTTTGAAAATTTATTTTTAGCCGTGGCGGCCATCTTGAATTTCCGGCCGACCTCAAATTTTGCTAGGATCAATTAGACATCAAGAGCAACATTCCTGTGAAGTTTCATGAAAATCCGTCAAGTTGTTTCAGAGGAGTAGTCGCTACAAGTTTTCATTATATAACTCTATGTAAACAAAGATGGCCGCTGACAGCCATGTTTAACATCGAATCAAAATGATTTTTGACAAGGACCAACATCATGTCATGCTGATCATTTTAGAAAACGTCCCATATCAATATCACTTATAGTTTTCAAGAAGTAGTCGCTACAAACTTATTTTTTGAAAATCTATTTTTAGCTGTGGCAGCCATCTTGAATTTCTGGCCGATCTGAAATTTTGCTAGGATCAATTAGACATTAAGAGAAACATTCCTGTAAAGTTTCATGAAAATCCGCCAAGTAGTTTCAGAGGAGTAGTCGCTACAAGTTCTTACTATATAACTCTATGTAAACAAAGATGGCCGATGGCAGCCATGTTTAACGTCGAATCAAAATAGTGTTCGACTTGGATAACCATCATGTCATGCTGATCATTTTAGAAAAAGTCCCATATCAATATCACTTATAGTTTTCAAGAAGAAGTCGCTACAAACTTATTTTTTAAAAATCTATTTTTAGCCGTGGCGGCCATCTTGAATTTCCGGCCGACCTGAAATTTTGCTAGGATCAATTAGACATCAAGAGCAACATTCCTGTGAAGTTTCATGAAAATCCGTCAAGTTGTTTTAGAGGAGTAGTCGCTACAAGTTTTTACTAAATAACTCTATGTAAACAAAGATGGCAGCTGGCAGCCATGTTTAACGTTGAATCAAATTGATTTTCGAGCCTATTTTTAGATTTGGCGCCCATCTTGGATTTCACATCAACATGAATTTTTGCTAGGATCAACTAGACTTCATGGGCAACATTTCTGTAAAGTTTCATGAAAATCCATTCAGTAGTTTCAGAGAAGTCATTGATATTAACAATCTGGTAAAGTTTGGTAAAGATCCGATGAAGAATGAAGGCCCTATCGTCTTAACGAGCAAACATATAGCATTTTTAACTAAATCAAGGGCCATAACTCCGCTGTTACTGGTCTGATCTGGCTGGTTTTCGAACTTGTCCGAGCTTTCATTGATATTAACGACCTATTAAAGTTTGGTAAAGATCGGAAGAAAAATGAAGGCCTTATCGTCTTAACGAGGCAAAATATAGCATTTTTAACTAAATCAAGGACCATAACTCCGCTGTTATTGGTCCGATTTGGCTGGTTTTCGAACTTGCCCGAGCTTTCATTGACATTTACAATTTGGAAAGTTTGGTAAAGATCAGATGAAAAATGAAGGCCCTATCGTCTTGAGGCAAAATATAGCATTTCTAACGAAATCAAGGGCCATAACTCAGCTGTTACTTGTCCAATCTGGCTGGTTTTCAAACTTGTCCGAGCTTTCATTGATACTAACAATCTGGTAAAGTTTGGTAAAGACCGGATGAAAAATGAAGGCCCTACCGTCTTAACAAGGCAAAATATAGCATTTTTAACTAAATCAAGGGCCATAACTCTGCTGTTACTGGTCCGAGCTGGCTGGTTTTCGAAATTGTCCAAGCTTTCATTGATATTAACAATCTGGTAAAGTTTGGTAAAGATCCGATGAAAAATGAAGGCCCTAGCGTCTTAACCAGCCAACATATAGCATTTTTTACTAAATTAAGGGCCATAACTCTGCTGTTACTGGTCCGATCTGGCTGGGTTCGAACTTTTCCGAGCTTTCATTGATATTAACGACCTGTTAAAGTTTGGTAAAGATAGGATGAAAAATGAAGGCCCTATCGTCTTAACGAGGCAAAATATAGCATTTTTTAACTAAATCAAGGACCATAACTCCGCTGCTATTGGTCCGATTTGGCTGGTTTTCGAACTTGTCCGAGCTTTCATCTAATTGACTTTCTGTTGTCCGGCCCTCCATTGAACCTTTAGGTTAAACTTAGATAGACTCTACCCTTTAGAATATCTTTCTTTTATCCTTAGCCTTGTGGCTCAGATTTAGTGAGCCCATTCTGGGAACTGAAGTGACATCGCTCTCATGCTGCTCAGGGATCTCTTTCAACTCCTTTCTAGAGAGATTCAAGTAACAAAATGATTGGGTTTTGTCTGGGTATATACCTAATTACAATTCCAATATGCTGCACTAGTCAAGAGTGTTTATTTCCTTAAAAATTCACAAATTATTTGTTACGTTCTTTCTTACATATTGTTTTCACTGGGTCCAGTGTTTGCTACCCAGTCAGTCATGGGGTTGTGCTGCTACCAGTTAGCTGACTTGGCCTTGCTTAAGTCTATAACGGTAGGCATACAAATCAAGTATATTTTTATTGATTATTTTACTTATCTTGGTTTGTAAGCGCTTCATACCACAATGTTCCATATACATATTGTTTATATTTATCTATGTTTCACACAGTCACTTTTTATCTTGTGTTCATAGATTGGTCTATAGATAACTTACGACAGCATTACAATTGCAATAACTCAACTTGCCTTAATCCACAAACGGAAAAAACTTCCCCAAATCACCTTCCCGGGACTCCCGGCACCAAGAGCGCCGCCAAATACACCCGCACATGCAAAGTTACTTCCTCTTTCCGTTTGTGTGTCGTGGTATAATGGCGGTAAGTAAAAAAAAACATTGTTCTTATTCTACGATCTATTTGCTTTTAATCGTTTTATTACTTTTATTTACTTCCCATGTTATTTTCTTACGGCTTTATAAGCTTAATTGGTCTTTATTCTATCGCGGTTTATTTACCGAAATTCGTACCCTACCCACTCATCGGGGCTTTTCTTCGTTTAGAAATATTAGTGTTAACTATTCTAAACCGGTAGGGTATTAAGGTCTATCCAGGAAAGATGTACTTCTGATGAGGTAAGGAACCGTTTTTCTAGCGAATAATTGCATTTTATTACGCTAATTTTAGAAATGTCGCAGGTTTTCTGTTTTTTCCACACGCTTAGTGGACATTCCCAGACGTGGACATTCCCAGACTACTTAAAATAGCTCTAAACGTTTTTAAAGCGTTGTTTTAAATAAAGTTCATTACATTATTCAGCTTATATAGAACTTCTGAGGATGTCCATGTGTGTCTGTGTGTGTGTAGTCACACCCTTATATAATTACAGTTGTGCCTCTCTTTCTTATACTTCAGTGAGCAGTACAGTTGTTAGCAAAGTATCAGGTCAGATACAGTGTCTTACCCCACCCACTCATGTACACAGTAAGAGGCTGGCATGTTCTGGGGGGGGGATCACACAGTCTCATACCCCACCCACTAATGTACACAGTAAGAGGCTGGCAGGTAGTTGGGTGGATCACGACGACTCAAGAAACAGTGGGCGGTCTAGGAGTTAATCACTGGGTGGGGAGTCCTGCCCGAAGGGAGAAACGAGTACCTCTTACGCGCAGGATAACCCATCCCAGCATACAGTATCGGGAGTTAATCACTGGGTGGGGAGTCCTGCCCAAAGGGGGAAACGAGTACCTCTTACGCGCAGGATAACCCATCCCAGCATACAGTATCGGGCCCGATACTTCCTCAAGTTGGGAATGCCACCCAAAGCCGCCACCTGTCTAGACACATCTCAGGTTATTCTTCTGATGATGAAGTTTCAAGCTGGGTCCAGTGCCCTACGAATATTCTTTCTGTAGTTTTTACTGTATTCAATACTGTTGTGATGGGGAGAGCCACCCAACTTAAGCATATAGTGTCTCCTAAGGGCGGATTAATTTAGTTCCCCGAACTTCTTATGGGCTGTATGTGTCTCAACTATTCGATTTTCAAGAGCTTGTACTCGAGTTGAGGACTTTAATCTTTGTATAACTAAAATGCTACTCAATCAGGGTTACCGTTACCATAAACTTCGTAAAACCTTTTATTAACCCTGATCTTCTTTCCAAATATAAAAGTAATTTAAGGACTCCTCTGCGACAAGGACTATCACAACCCGACTTCTACGGTGATGTGATTTATAAACTTCGTAAGATTCTTGGTCATGATCACTTTCATACTATCTTTGTTAAACTTGTTAAAAAGTTTATCAAAAGAGGTTTTGACCCTATCATTTTGCAACGTACTGCATGCTTGGTGGTGGACCCTTTTACAGTTCGCCACTATGCTTTCAGACAGGCTGTGGACCCTATGATGACGCCTACCTAAAGCCCATTGGGACGGTGGCGTTTGATGTTTGTCTATGATCTTTCTTGTCGTGCCCTTAATGGTTTATTCTCTTGTTGCTCTGGCTTCTGCCAAATCATTGAGTACCTTCATTGTGGCTTTCTAGGCTATTTTTTTTTTGTATTATATCTACACGAGCATATTTGTGTTATACTTATATTGCCTATTGATGCTGCCTTGTTGTTAGAGATTAGATCATGGCGGGCATTTCTTTATTTACACTGTCCTGTTTTAATGGGATGACAGTAGGGTAAGTGTGAGGTTTGGTGCACCCTAGAAACGGTTGAAACACCCAGTGGCCTACTTTGCCACTGACCGTTCCAAGGCGGTAGCCCTATTGTCAACCCTTTTGCGTTTGCATTTATTATTACTTTTGCCTTCTTGTTTGTCTGTTTGCGTGTTTGTTTCTGTGTTTTGTGGTTGACTGTCCTCCTTGAGTGCTACTTTCCCTGTCCGATCTTTTTATATTTCTTTAGACTAGTAGTCTTGATCATGGCTAGATTTCTTTCCATGTTATGGGAAGAAGTTTTAGTTCCTGCGTTTCGTACTCACTTTCATAGGCTAAGTTCGGTCATGGACTACATTTTCTGTTATTATTTTTCTTACACGTTTTATAATCACAGATCGTGTCTGGGACACCTTATTTGTTCTTATATTCAGTGTAGTGTCTTTTACACTTACCAACAATAGGACTGAGTCCTCTTTAGGAATCATACTTTCCTAGACAGTGCTCTCTATTGGGATAGGCTTTTTCTTTGGTATGGAAGTCATACCTTCCTACTGACAGGGCGCTCTATCAGGCTGAAGGAAATGATAACCGCATTCCAAGAGTGAAGTTATCTATTAGCCGTCTGGTGAGACAGACCATCTACAATCAGAGAAGGTAAATTGTCGAAGTCTTATCTCTGATTCTGATTAGAGGATTGGAGGTATTCCATCCTCAAATAGAACTCATTCTTTTGTCGGACAGGATCACCCTTTTTTCCAAGTTTAAGTTGTCATAGTACTCTTTTTATTTGTAAACACTTCTTAAGGTCTCACTACAGAATTACCTCCCTTGGCCACGACGGTAGGAAGATTCCTACACCGTAAAAAACTAGGGCTGTGTTAATCGGTTTGCTCTCAACTTGGAAATGTGCAATCATTCTCTTATTTCTGCCTTCAGGTGACAAGATTGGAACATGTTCATGACTTCTGCCAAGTTTGGATGCCACTGGGTGATTTTCGAGGAAGATATGATAATTTGAAAATGGGTAGGAATACAGTTGAATTATTAGTGAAATGGAGCTAGTTTTGAGGGGTGCTGAAAAAGACTGGAATTTAAAAAAATTTAATCTGGTCAACTTTTCATTTTTTGTGGATATTCTGAGCTTCAGAGGAAGGTTTGCAGATTGAGGGGAGATTTAAAGACCAATGGACATTTTATAGTATGTTTGCAGTGGTCCACAAGTGACCGTTTCTACATATATTATATAGTGTTGATTAATTCACTAGTGAGACGTTAAGCATTGTCTGCATATGTTCTCGATTTTAGAACCTTATTGAATGCTTTCGTATCTTTAGAATATCTCTGTGTTTTCTAAAAATCATTAAGAGTATCTAAATTAAAAGTATATTCCTCTCGAGGTCTTGCTTAATACCCAAAACAGGAGTCTGATAGTTGTCTTTAACTAAAGATTTTTAGTGAATGATTTTTGTTCTTTTCTGTCCTTATGGACTTAACTATAGAACTAGTTTTGCAGGTAACCTCGTTAGAAGTCAGTACCTACTGTCGAGGTCTGTCACAAGAATTGACCTATCAAGGATGATATTAGTGACTATGACTTCTCCGCCATGGTCTAATGATTATGGTAAGTATTCATGGCTTTCGCCATAGCGTTCATAGGTTTCAGCGTTAATTGTAATCATGTAGCCACGGTCTTAAAGAAGTAAATGAGTTTATTTCGTTATGTAAATTGTTTTCCTTTATTAGGACACCAAATTCAACATATCCTCTTGCCTTGATGAGTACTCTTTGTGGCATGACTATAGAATTCAGATAAATTCTTTTATATTTATCCATGTTGATATTTATCCATGTTGCTATTCGTATTTTTATGTAGGACAAGTAACTCCGCAACTTTTTCCTGCCCTGGTTACGGTTGAGTAGATGATGACTACAGGTCTATTGTTTATGCTCATCAGACTTGCAGTAATATAAGCATTTATTTTATTTAGCGCCAGTAGTATTTATATCCAGAGTTGTCATTAAGAGGTAGGCGGGGATTTCCCCCTGCTACTTAGACTCGTCTACCCGGCTAATATGAATACTTTTACTAATATTGTATACAAGACCGGCTACTTTGCTCTGTGGGCCGCTTACTTAAAAAGTTAATGATACCAATGTATATCACCACCTTTGTTGATGTAGGTTATTATATTTACAATAGGTTTTATTATTTACAGTGGCACATGCTTTTTTATACATTTGCACATGCAGTTGTTGGCAGAGGCTACCTTTTTGCTGGTAAGTTGATATGGGGACGCCCGTGGCTGAGTGGTTAGTCTCTGACTTGAAATCACTGCCACTCACTGCTGTTTTATGATGGTGTCCCGGTTAGCTCAGTTGGTAGAGCTTTCGCCCTGTAAGGGAGGAATCCCGGGTTCGTGTCCCATACCAGCCACAAAGACAACTGGCGTCTTGTTTTTATTGTGGATTTTATGACAAACCATATCTCATTGTTTGTGTTTCACTTCTGAAATATCGACAATGACGTTACAATGCCGCTGTTGACGTTATTGTCGTCTCTGTTTTAGCGCATTATGTTTTGCTGCTTAAGTATCAAGGTTGAGAGTACATAATAAATTATTAATAGAATAATTGTTTGTTTGTCGTGAATATAGGAAATTTTCTTCGAGAAGTGAGAAACTTATTTTCACCAGAGCCTTAGCACGAGTGAATTATGCGAGTTTCCTCACTGATACACCTGCGTTTTTTTGGGGATTACCCGAGGGTTGATTAAGGTCCCCTTATGTAACGCTTAGATCTCCAGGCAGTTTCAGTAGTTTCGGTGGCTGAGTTTTTGGCTTCAAAGCTACTGTCCTCAACCCTACGTGGGTTTGTTCCCTGTCTCCCTGACTAAGCCTTGTCTGATGGAGTTCTTCGTTATTCATCTCATCCCTCTGGGGTTGCTTTCCTTGTGTATCTTATTAGATGCGGTTACAGGACATAACACTCCATTTCTTGCAGCTAAGATCATTGTCCACATTCTAGAATCCTT
Source organism: Cyrtodaria siliqua (assembly GCA_037043455.1). NCBI lineage: Eukaryota > Metazoa > Mollusca > Bivalvia > Adapedonta > Hiatellidae > Cyrtodaria > Cyrtodaria siliqua. The sequence continues at coordinate 11,635 of JAWPHD010017210.1, read as the reverse complement.
ACCCCACCCACTTCTCCATACAGTCATACAGTTAATGGGCTGTAGTGCCAGGGTTCGTTCTCCATTAGGGGTACTGATGATAGTTGGCGTAGTTGTTGTTCATACTCCTCCCTGTTTAGTCTTGCTAGAACCAGGATACAGTCTCCGTGTTGTCTATCAGTTTAGAGTAGGTCTATCAGTATGAGTAAGTTCCTAATGTCATGGTAGGCTATACTGTTTTTAGGCCCGGCTTCTAATCCATACATTAATTATGCTATAAGAGCCATACTTCTCTTTTTGAAGTCTTACCCTCAGGCAGTTTTGAGATATATCTGGCATCTCTTTATTTACTGGTTCTATATGCCACATTCGTACGGAAACACAGTTTCCTTTCGGCTAGATCTTTCGGAAGGCCACTTCTTTACTCATGCTATGTTAAAGTCTCGTTGGCCTTTTACTTGAACAACAAGAGCTGTCGGAGAACAGCGCAGCTCAACTATTCGATTTTTCAGAGAATAATAAATTATATAGCTAGTATATACCATCAGAAAACAAGGCTAAAACAATGTGGGGTGCAGTTGGGAGCGCAACATAGCTATGTGTAAGAAACTGACCAAAACTACACAGAAATAAGTAAAAAAATAAATAAAAAAAATGAGTTTTGAGTGGGTTGTGGGGCTGGGTGGTGTGGGGAGTGGGGGTGATGAGGGCAACATATATGTGTAAGAAGCTATGTAAGAATTCACCAAAACACAAAAATATGTAAAAAAAATAATAATTAAAAATCGAGTTTTGAGTGGGGATGGGGAAGAGGCAGGGTGTCGGGAGGGCAACATATATATACGTGTAAGAAGCTATGTAAGAATTGACCAAAACAACACAGAAATATGGTCAAAATATTTCGAGTTTGGTGGGAGTGGGGGGAGGGGGTGGGGGGCAAGATAGCTATGTGTAAGAATTGACAAAAACAACACAGAAATATGTACAAACAAGAGGTCAATGACCTTGAAGCTCTACTGATTGATTTTGATTTCAGGAAGTAGTCGCTACAAACTGTTTTTTTGAAAATCTATTTTTAGCTGTGGTGGCCATCTTGAATTTCCGGCCGACCTGAAATTTTGCTAGGATCAATTAGACATCAAGAGCAACATTCCTGTGAAGTTTCATAAAAATCCGTCACGTAGTTTCAGAGGGGTAGTCGCTACAAGTTTTCATTATATAACTCTATGTAAACAAAGATGGCCACTGACAGCCATGTTTAACATAAAATCAAAATAATGTTCGACTCGGATAACCATCATGTCATGCTGATCATTTTAGAAAAAGTCCCATATCAATATCTCTTATAGTTTTCAAGAAGTAGTCGCTACAAACTTATTTTTTAAAAATCTATTTTTAGCCATGGCGGCCATCTTGAATTTCCGGCCGACCTGAAATTTTGCTTAGATCAATTAGACATCAAGAGCAACATTCGTGCGAAGTTTCATGAAAATCCGTCAAGTAGTTTCAGAGGAGTAGTCGCTACAAGTTATCATTATATAACTCTATGTAAACAAACATGGCCACTGGCAGCCATGTTTAACGTCGTATCAAAATAATGTTCGACTTGAATAACCATCACATCATGCTGATCATTTTAGAAAAAGTCCCATATCAATATCACTTATAGTTTTCAAGAAGTAGTCGCTACAAACTTGTATTTTGAAAATCTATTTTTAGCCATGGCGGCCATCTTGAATTTCCGGCCGACCCCAAATTTTGCAAGGATCAATTAGACATCAAGAGCAACATTCGTGTGAAGTTTCATGAAAATCCGTCAAGTATTTTCAGAGGAGTAGTCGCTAAAAGTTATCATTATATAACTCTATGTAAACAAAGATGGCCACTGGCAGCCATGTTTAACGTCGAATCAAAATAATGTTCGACTCGGATAACCATCATGTCATGCTGATAATTTTAGAAAAAGTCCCATATCAATATCTCTTATAGTTTTCAAGAAGTAGTCGCTACAAACTTATTTTTTTAAAATCTATTTTTAGCCGTGGCGGCATCTTGAATTTCCGGCCGACATGAAATTTTGCTAGGATCAATAAGACATCAAGAGCAACATTCCTGTGAAGTTTCATGAAAATCCGTCAAGTAGTTTCAGAGGAGTAGTCGCTACAAGTTTTCATTATATAACTCTATGTAAACAAAGATGGCCGCTTGCAGCCATGTTTAACATCGAATCAAAACGATTTTCGACAAGGACCAACATCATGTCATGCTGATCATTTTAGAAAAAGTCCCATATCAATATCTCTTATAGTTTTCAAGAAGTAGTCGCTACAAACTTATTTTTTAAAAATCTATTTTTAGCCGTGGCGGCCATCTTGAATTTCCGGCTGACCTAAAATTTTGCTAGGATCAATTAGACATCAAGAGCAACATTCCTGTGAAGTTTCATGAAAATCCGTCGAGTAGTTTCAGAGGAGTAGTCGCTACAAGTTTTCATTATATAACTCTATGTAAACAAAGATGGCCGCTGGCAGCCATGTTTAACGTCGAATCAAAACGATTTTCGACAAGGACCAACATCATGTCATGCTGATCATTTTAGAAAAAGTCCCATATCAATATCTCTTATAGTTTTCAAGAAGTAGTCGCTACAAACTTATTTTTTAAAAATCTATTTTTAGCCGTGGCGGTCATCTTGAATTTCCGGCCGACCTGAAATTTTGCTAGGATCAATTAGACATCAAGAGCAACATTCCTGTGAAGTTTCATGAAAATCCGTCAAGTAGTTTCAGAGGAGTAGTCGCTACAAGTTTTCATTATATAACTCTATGTAAACAAAGATGGCCGCTGGCAGCCATGTTTAACGTCGAATCAAAATGATTTTCGACAAGGACCAACATCATGTCATGCTGATCATTTTAGAAAAAGTCCCATAGCAATATCCCTTAGAGTTTTCAAGAAGTAGTCGCTACAAACTTGTTTTTTAAAAACCTATTTTTAGATTTGGCGGCCATCTTGGATTTCACATCTACATGAATTTTTGCTAGGATCAACTAGACTTCATGGGCAACATTTCTGTAAAGTTTCATGACACTCCATTCAGTAGTTTCAGAGGAGTAGTCGCTACAAAAAAAAGTTTACGGACAGACAGACGGACGGACAGACGGACAGACAGACGGACGACGGACGCCGCACCACGGCATAAGCTCTGCTGATCTCTGATCAGTAGAGCTAAAAACAAGAGGCCCAAGACCACAGGTCCTCTTGGGCCTGTGGACGCTCTACTGGCTAACATGGCTCTTATAACATCAATGAAACAAGTGACTGCCATTTACGTTTTTTTGAAAGTTTCGGGCAAAAAAAAATAATATATATATATAAATAAAAAGGAATAATTTCCAAAAAAAAAAATATGAACAAAAAGTAATAATAATAATAATAACAAGAGGTCAATGACCTTGAAGCTCTACTGATTGATTTTGTTTTCAGGAAGAAGTCGCTACAAACTTGTTTTTTGAAAATCTATTTTTAGCAGTGGCGGCCATCTTGAATTTCCGGCCGACCTGAAATTTTGCTAGGATCAATTAGACATCAAGAGCAACATTCCTGTGAAGTTTCATGAAAATCCGTCAAGTAGTTTCAGAGGAGTAGTCGCTACAAGTTTTCATTATATAACTCTATGTAAACAAAGATGGCCGCTGACAGCCATGTTTAACATTGAATCAAAATAATGTTCGACTCGGATAACCATCATGTCATGCTGATAATTTTAGAAAAAGTCCCATATCAATATCACTTATAGTTTTCAAGAAGTAGTCGCTACAAGTTTTCATTATATAACTCTATGTAAACAAAGATGGCCGCTGGCAGCCATGTTTAACGTCGAATCAAAACGATTTTCGACAAGGACCAACATCATGTCATCCTGATCATTTTAGAAAAAGTCCCATATCAATATCTCTTATAGTTTTCAAGAAGTAGTCGCTACAAACTTGTTTTTTAAAAATCTATTTTTTGCCATGGCGGCCATCTTGAATTTCCGGCCGACCTGATATTTTGCTAGGATCAATTAGACATCAAGAGCAACATTCCTGTGAAGTTTCATGAAAATCCGTCAAGTAGTTTCAGAGGAGTAGTCGCTACAAGTTTTCATTATATAACTCTATGTAAACAAAGATGGCCACTGGCAGCCATGTTTAACGTCGAATCAAAACGATTTTCGACAAGGACCAACATCATGTCATCCTGATCATTTTAGAACAAGTCCCATATCAATATCTCTTATAGTTTTCAAGAAGTAGTCGCTACAAAATTATTTTTTAAAAATCTATTTTTAGCCGTGGCGGCCATCTTGAATTTCCGGCCGATCTGAAATTTTGCTAGGATCAAAAAGACATCAAGAGCAACATTCCTGTGAAGTTTCATGAAAATCCGTCAAGTAGTTTCAGAGGAGTAGTCGCTATAAGTTTTCATTATATAACTCTATGTAAACAAAGATGGCCGCTGGCAGCCATGTTTAATGTCGATTCAAAACGATTTTCGACAAGGACCAACATCATGTCATGCTTATCATTTTAGAAATAGTCCCATAGCAATATCCCTTAGAGTTTTCAAGAAGTAGTCGCTACAAACTTGTTTTTTAAAAACCTATTTTTAGATTTGGCGGCCATCTTGGATTTCACATCTACATGAATTTTTGCTAGGATCAACTAGACTTCATGGGCAACATTTCTGTAAAGTTTCATGAAAATCCATTCAGTAGTTTCAGAGGAGAAGTCGCTACAAAAAAAAAGTTAACGGACGGACGGACAGACAGACAGACAGACGGACGGACGGACAGACGGACGGACGACGGACACCGCACCACGGCATAAGCTCTGCTGATCTCTGATCAGTAGAGCTAATAAAAACAAGAGGTCAATGACCTTGAAGCTCTACTGATTGATTTTGATTTCAGGAAGTAGTCGCTACAGACTTGTTTTTTGAAAATCTATTTTTAACCGTGGCGGCCATCTTGAATTTCCGGCCGACCTGAAATTTTGCTAAGATCAATAAGACATTAAGAGCAACATTCCTGTGAAGTTTCATGAAAATCCGTCAGGTAGTTTCAAAGAAGTAGTCGCTACAAGTTTTCATTATATAACTCTATGTAAACAAAGCAGCCATGTTTAAGGTCAAATCAAAACAATTTTCGACAAGGACCAACATCATGTCATACTGATCATTTTAGAAAAAGTCCCATATCATTATCTCTTATTATTTTGAAGAAGTAGTCGCTACAAACTTATTTATTTTAAATCTATTTTTAGCTGTGGCGGCCATCTTGAATTTCCGGCCGACCTGAAATTTTTCTAGGATCAACTAGACATCAAGAGCAACATTCCTGTGAAGTTTCATGAACATCCGTCAAGTAGTTTCAGAGGAGTAGTCGCTACAAGTTTTTACTATATAACTCTATGTAACCAAAGATGGCCACTGGCAGCCATGTTTAACGTTGAATCAAAATAATTTTCCACAAGGATCTACATCATGTCATGCTGATCATTTTAGAAAAAGTCCCATATCAAAATCACTTATAGTTTTCAAGAAGAAGTCGCTACAAACTTATTTTTTAACAAGAGGTCAATGACCTTGAAGCTCTACTGATTGATTTTGATTTCAGGAAGTAGTCGCTACAGACTTGTTTTTTGAAAATCTATTTTTAACCGTGGCGGCCATCTTGAATTTCCGGCCGACCTGAAATTTTGCTAAGATCAATAAGACATTAAGAGCAACATTCCTGTGAAGTTTCATGAAAATCCGTCTGGTAGTTTCAAAGAAGTAGTCGCTACAAGTTTTCATTATATAACTATGTAAACAAAGCAGCCATGTTTAAGGTCAAATCAAAACGATTTTCGACAAGGACCAACATCATGTCATACTGATCATTTTAGAAAAAGTCCCATATCAATATCTCTTATTGTTTTGAAGAAGTGGTCGCTACAAATTTATTTATTTTAAATCTATTTTTAGCTGTGGCGGCCATCTTGAATTTCCGGCTGACCTGAAATTTTTCTAGGATCAATTAGACATCAAGAGCAACATTCCTGTGAAGTTTCATGAACATCCGTCAAGTAGTTTCAGAGGAGTAGTCGCTACAAGTTTTTACTATATAACTCTATGTAACCAAAGATGGCCACTGGCAGCCATGTTTAACGTCGAATCAAAATAATTTTCCACAAGGATCTACATCATGTCATGCTGATCATTTTAGAAAAAGTCCCATATCAATATCACTTATAGTTTTCAAGAAGTAGTCGCTACAAACTTATTTTTTAAAAATCTATTTTTAGCTGTGACGGCCATCTTGAATTTCCGGCCGACCTGAAATTTTGATAGGATCAATTAGACATCAAGAGCAACATTCCTGTAAAGTTTCATGACAATCCGCCAAGTAGTTTCAGAGGAGTAGTCGCTACAAGTTTTTACTATATAACTCTATGTAAACAAAGATGGCCGCTGGCAGCCATGTTTAACGTTGAATCAAAACGATTTTTGACTAGGATCAACATCATGTAATGCTGATCATTTTAGAAAAAGTCCCATATCAATATCACTTATAGTTTTCAAGAAGTAGTCGCTACAAACTTATTTTTTAAAAATCTATTTTTAGCTGTGACGGCCATCTTGAATTTCCGGCCGACCTGAAATTTTTCTAGGATCAATTAGACATCAAGAGCAACATTCCTGTAAAGTTTCATGACAATCCGCCAAGTAGTTTCAGAGAAGTAGTCGCTACAAGTTTTTACTATATAACTCTATGTAAACAAAGATGGCCGCTGGCAGCCATGTTTAACGTTGAATCAAAACGATTTTTGACTAGGATCAACATCATGTCATGCTGATCATTTTAGAAAAAGTCCCATATCAATATCACTTATAGTTTTCAAGAAGAAGTCGCTACAAACTTGTATTTTAAAACTCTATTTTTAGCTTTGGCGGCCATCTTGGATTTCACATCAACATGAATTTTTGCTAGGATCAACTAGACTTTATGGGCAACATTTCTGTAAAGTTTCATGAATATCCATCCAGTAGTTTCAGCTGTGAAGTCGCTACAAATAAAAGTTTACGGACAGACAGACGGACAGACGGACGGACGGACGGACGGACGACGGACGCCGCACCACGGCATAAGCTCTGCTGATCTCTGATCAGTAGAGCTAAAAATCTATTTTTAGCTGTGACGGCCATCTTGAATTTCCGGCCGACCTGAAATTTTGATAGGATCAATAAGACATCAAGAGCAACATTCCTGTAAAGTTTCATGACAATCCGCCAAGTAGTTTCAGAGGAGTAGTCGCTACAAGTTTTTACTATATAACTCTATGTAAACAAAGATGGCCGCTGGCAGCCATGTTTAACGTTGAATCAAAACGATTTTTGACTAGGATCAACATCATGTAATGCTGATCATTTTAGAAAAAGTCCCATATCAATATCACTTATACTTTTCAAGAAGTAGTCGCTACAAACTTATTTTTTAAAAATCTATTTTTAGCTGTGACGGCCATCTTGAATTTCCGGCCGACCTGAAATTTTTCTAGGATCAATTAGACATCAAGAGCAACATTCCTGTAAAGTTTCATGACAATCCGCCAAGTAGTTTCAGAGAAGTAGTCGCTACAAGTTTTTTACTATATAACTCTATGTAAACAAAGATGGCCGCTGGCAGCCATGTTTAACGTTGAATCAAAACGATTTTTGACTAGGATCAACATCATGTCATGCTGATCATTTTAGAAAAAGTCCCATATCAATATCACTTATAGTTTTCAAGAAGAAGTCGCTACAAACTTGTATTTTAAAACTCTATTTTTAGCTTTGGCGGCCATCTTGGATTTCACATCAACATGAATTTTTGCTAGGATCAATTAGACTTTATGGGCAACATTTCTGTAAAGTTTCATTAATATCCATCCAGTAGTTTCAGCTGTGAAGTCGCTACAAATAAAAGTTTACGGACATTTACTATATAACTCTATGTAAACAAAGATGGCCGCTGGCAGCCATGTTTAACGTTGAATCAAAACGATTTTTGACTAGGATCAACATCATGTCATGCTGATCATTTTAGAAAAAGTCCCATATCAATATCACTTATAGTTTTCAAGAAGAAGTCGCTACAAACTTGTATTTTAAAACTCTATTTTTAGCTTTGGCGGCCATCTTGGATTTCACATCAACATGAATTTTTGCTAGGATCAACTAGACTTTATGGGCAACATTTCTGTAAAGTTTCATGAATATCCATCCAGTAGTTTCAGCTGTGAAGTCGCTACAAATAAAAGTTTACGGACAGACAGACGGACAGACGGACAGACGGACGGACGGACGACGGACGCCGCACCACGGCATAAGCTCTGCTGATCACTGATCAGTAGAGCTAAAAATTAAAAAAATAAAAATAATAATAATTATTAAAATTAATAATAATATAAACAAGAGGCCCAAGAGGGCCTGTGGACGCTCTACTGGCCAACATGGCTCTTATAACATCAATGTAGCGAGTGACTGCCATTTACATTTTTTTGAAAGTTTCGGGCAAAAAACAGCTTTTTAACTAAATCAAGGGCCATAACTAAAGAATCTGGTAAAGTTTGATAAAGATCAAAATGAAGGCCATACCATATTAACGAGGCAAAATATAGCATTTTTAACTAAATCAAGAGCCATAACTCCTCTGTTACTGGTCCGACTGGTCCAACATAGAGCTAAAAAAATAAATAAAAAAAAATGAAAAATAAGTAATGATTCAAAACTAGGGGAAAAAAATATAATAATAATAATTTAAAAAAAAATTAAAAGATTTAAAAAAAAAATAATTTAAAAAAAAAATATAAAATTAAAAAAAAATTAAAATAAAATAAAATTAATAATAATATAAAAAAAATACTGTCACATAAACTAGTAAAGATTGCCAAAGATCAGACGACGAGGCAAATTATAGCATTTTTAAGAAAATCAAGGGCTATAACTCCGCTATTACTGGCCCGATCTGGTTGGTTTTCGAACTTAACCAAGCTTTCATAGACATTAACAATCTGATAAAGTTTGGTAAAGATCGGATGAAAAATGAAGGCCCTAGCGTCTTAACGAGGCAAAATATATCATTTTGAAGTAAATCAAGGGCTACAACTCCGATGTTACTGGTTTTCGTACTTGTCCGAGCTCTCATTGATATTAACAATCTGATAAAGTTTGGTAAAGATCGGATGAACAATGAAGCCTCTATAGTCATAACGAGGCAAAATATAGCATTTTTAACTAAATCAAGTGCCATAACTCCGCTGTTACTAGTCCGATATAGCTGGTTTTCGAACTTGTCCAAGCTTTCATTGATATTAACAATTTGATAAAGTTTGGTAAAGATCGGATGAACAATGAAGCCCCTATCGTCTTAACGAGGCAAAATATAGCATTTTTAACTAAATCAAGGGCCATAACTCCGCTGTTATTGGTCCGATATGGCTGTTTTTCAAACTTGTTCGAGCTTTCAACGACATTAACAATCTGATAAAGATTGGTTAAGATCGGATGAACAATGAAGCCCCTATCGTCTTAACGATGCAAAATATAGCATTTTTAACTAAATCAAGCGACACAATTCCGCTGTTACTAGTCCGATATGGCTGGTTTTCGAACTTATCCGACCTTTCATTGATATTAACAATGTGGTAAAGTTTGGTAAAGATAGGATGAAAAACGAAGGCCATATCGTCTTAACGAGGCAAAATATAGCAATATAGCATTTTTAACTAAATCAAGGACCATAACTCCGCTGTTACTGGTCTAATCTGGCTGGTTTTCGAACTTGTCCGAGCTTTCATTGATATTAACAGTCTGGTAGAGTTTGGTAAAGATAGGATGAAAAATGAAGGCCCTATCGTCTTAACGAGGCACAATTTAGCAATATAGCATTTTTAACTAAATCAAGGGCCATAACTCCGCTGTTACTAGTCCGATCTGGCTGGTTTTCAAACTCATCCGAGCTTTCATTGATATTAACAACCAGTTAAAGTTTGGTAAAGATCGGATGAAAAATGAAGGCCCTATCGTCTTAACGAGACAAAAGTTAACAACGGACGGACGACGGACGACGGACGGACGACGGACGGACGGACGACGGACAACTTGGCATCCCATAAGCTCTGCTGGCCTTCGGCCAGTAGAGCTAAAAAAGACAGTCGTAAAAGCTGGTAAAGTTTGGCAAAGATCAGATGCAAAATGAAGGCCCTATCGTACGACGAGGCAAATTATAGCATTTTTAACAAAATCAAGGGCCATAACTCTGCTGTTACTGGGACGATCTGGTTGTTTTTCGAACCTGAACAAGCTTTCATAGACATTAACAATCTGATGAAGTTTGGTAAAGATCGGAAGAAAAATGAAGTCCCTATCGTCTTAACTAGACAAAATATATCATTTTGAAGTAAATCAAGGGCCATAACTCCGATGTTACTGGTCCGATATGGCTGGTTTTCGAACTTGTTCGAGCTTTCATTGATATTAACAATCTGACTAAGTTTGGTAAAGATCGGATGAACAATGAAGCCCCTATAGTCTTAACAAGGCAAAATATAGCATTTTTAACTAAATCAAGGGCCATAACTCCGCTGTTACTAGTCCGATATGGCTGGTTTTCGAACTTATCCAAGCTTTCATTGATATTAACAATCTGATCAAGTTTGGTAAAGATCGGATGAACAATGAAGCCCCTATCGTCTTAGCGAGGCAAAATATAGCATTTTTAACTAAATCAAGGGCCATAACTTCGCTGTTAATGGTTCGATATGGCTGTTTTTCAAACTTGTTCCAGCTTTCAGCGACATTAACAATGTGATAAAAATTGGTAAAGATCGGATGAACAATGAAGCCCCAATTGCTTAACGATGCAAAACATAGCATTTTAAACTAAATCAAGGGCTACAACTCCACTCATACTAGTGCTATATGGCTGGTTTTCGAACTTGTCCGAGCTTTCATTGATATTAACATGGTTTTCGAACTTGTCCGAGCTTTCATTGATATTAACAATGTTGTAGAGTTTGGTAAAGATAGGATGAAAAACGAAGGCCCTATTGTCTTAACGAGGCAAAATATAGCAATATCGCATTTTTAACTAAATCAAGGACCATAACTCCGCTGTTACTGGTCCGATCTGGCTGGTTTTCGAACCTGTCCGAGCTTTCATTGATATTAACAATGTGGTAAAGTTTGGTAAAGATAGGATGAACAAGAGGCCCAAGAGGGCCTGTGGACGCTCTACTGGCTAACACGGCTCTTATAACATCAATGAAGCGATTGACTGCCATTAAAAAACAGCTTTTTAACTAAATCAAGGGCCATAACTAATGAATCTGGTAAAGTTTGTTAAAGATCAGATGAAAATGAAGGCCCTACCGTATTAACGAGACAAAATATAGCATTTTTAACTCAATCAAGAGCCATAACTCCTCTGTTACTAGTCCGACTGGTCTAACATGGAGCTAAAAAAATTATTCCAAAAAAAATATAAAAAAATAGTAATTCAAAAAATTCCAAAAAATAAAAATTCCAAAAAATTCCAAAAAAAAAATTATTCAAAAAAATAAAAAAAAATAAAAATAAAAAAGAAAGT